>JBBMJZ010000122.1:16434181-16457548 GCA_037833815.1 Zingiber zerumbet | reverse complement strand
GGTGAGAAAGGACCAGTGAATGTACCTGCATAGGGACGAAACCTCCCTTTTTATATCGTTGCGAGTGTTTATGGCGTCTAGCAAGTGTCAGGGAATGTTGAGTGTCAGACTTTGTCTAGCAGTGATTGACACGTGACTTCCCCCTATAGGCTAGCAGAGGAATCAGAGGGCAATGAGCCCCCAGACCGTTAGCATATTCCCTGACATGTATAATTATTTTCTGACAAGCGGTTACGATTCCTTGCCTTGGTTGTCATCTAGCGTTGCCTATCCCGATCCGCTTACGCCCTGTACAGTTTACCTGACCCTGTTTTGGTCTGACTCCCTTTCGCCCTGTTGTTCTTGCTCTTTTTATGCCTTATCCTGTAGCCAACCTGTGTCGTTGTACCCGACCTACGGACCTTGCCTGATTCTAACTTAACCTGTATTTCCCGGCATTCGAGCGTAGGCCTGTAGAGCTTGAGCTGTATCCGTACAGCTCTGCCGCTCCCGCCCTGTATCTCCTGACCTGTATATCCCGGCCTTCGAGCGTAGGCCTGTAGAGCTTGAGCTGTATCCGTACAGCTATGCCAATCCCGACTTGTATCTCCTGCCCTGTATATTCCGACATTCGAACGTAGGCCTGTAGAGCTTAACCTGAATCCGTACAGCTCTGCCGCTCCCGACCTATATTTCCTGACCTGTATATCCCGGCCTTCGAGCAATCCCGACCTGTATCGTTCACTTGGTCCTGTTTAGGCCTGAATCCGTCATGTATTAACCCGAATCCATTTGGTCCCGTCATTCTTGACCCTATCTTGACTTCTGATTGCAACGTCCCCTTGGCTTCTGACCGCCACGTCCCCTTGACTTCTAACCGCCACGTCTCATTGACTTATGACCGCTACGTTCCCTTGACTTATGACCGCCACGTTCCCTTGACTTATGACTGCCACATTCCCTTGACTTCTGACCACATCTTACCCTTCCTGAACCCCCTTATCATACACCGTATCAACCAATATCAATAATTAGATATTATACAATTCAAATCATTAATATGATGTATTCATCGTATGCACTACATCCTAATGACACTTTTATACAAGAAAGGAAAGAGAGCTACGATTAAAATCAAATACTATTCCATTAATAAAACTAATTTTGTTAATAAAATCATTATTATTATTATTATAATAAATTAAAATTTATTAACTAAATCGATTTAGCCATTACTTTAGTAACAAATTGTGCATTCATATTAGCATATGTATTTTTGTTAATAATGTGAGTGTTTCTTATCTATTTTGGAGAAGTTTAATTAGGTTAGAATTGTTTAGAAATGTGAAAATGACAGGCTGGCGGGGGAATTTGTAGTGGTCATGGTGTCTTTGTTGAGAACTTTTTTTTATTATTACTTGATCGACAATTATAATACGGAGATCGAATTAGTTAATTAGTTAGATAGTGCGCATGACACAAGTTTGCCATTATATTGTATGACATAAATAAATTTAACTGGTTGATTATAAGTTAATTCTATGTTTTCTTTTTTTATATAATCTAAGGATAATTATAAAAAACTTAAATAAATATAATTATCTTTTATTATAATGTGACAGATCGACAAAATATAAGACTTTGTTGGTGTGCTTTGTACTCAAATTTACACATGACAAATAAGACCTACATAATACACATGAGTTATAGTGGAGCTTTGCGTTTTTATTTTTTATTAAAAAATTTGAATGATTTATCGAGATCCTTTTACCTTTGCACTAGAAGTTATCCCTCATTATCTAATATTCATACATTAATTTAATAATATATAAGACATAAAATAATTTATTTATCAATTAACATGTTTTTAAAATAGAATCTTAATTAAATGCTTTTTTAAAAAAATAATTCAGATGACTTTCTTCTCTGATAAAGCCCAACCTAAGAAAACCCAAATAACTCAGCCCAAAAGGAAGGGCCCTCCATAGAATCTTCCTTTTGCACGCATCCAACACTAGCAAGAACCGTCTGCAGCTCCCCCTGCGTCAATGAATCCGTCGTCGTTCTCGGTCCTCTTCATAACCATCTCCACTTCTTCTCCACTCGAAAAGAAAATGGTGGAATAGACGTGAAGTGTTTGACAACGATCCAATTGTCTTTATCGTAAGGAAGGCATGCAACGACGGCAACAACTCGATTGCCCGGCCAACTGGCGTTGATTACAGCTTCTCTCCGGTTGCAGAGACAACGAAGGCCTAATTTCCAAAACATGAGGGTGAGGGTTGGCTCGCCGAAATGTCAACGTGCCCCAAAGATCAGTCAAAGATTCTAACCGAGTGTTAGATATCTATATAAAATCCTCAATCTTGGTTCCCAATCGTAGCCAGTGGTGATGTTGACGAAGACCCGACATCAGGAGCCTCTACCTGCGCTACTGTTAATGCACCTGCCTCCATGGACACTGACCCACGTAAACGGCAGGTGACATCCCTCAGTCAGGTCCACCTCCATCAGTCATCTTCTCAAACGCTCATCACTTGAATTGTTTCTTTGTCTTTGCTCCACAGCCAACTATTTTCTGTTCCTTCTCCAAGCCAATTTCTTCCACATTCGATCAATTACATCTGAAAACTACATGCATGCGTACTTCTCCCGGGCTCTGTTTTTCTTTTTCTTTTTCATTTTTGTTAATTTTGCCTTGTTTGTTTGGTAAAATGCTAATTAATTCATCCCCTTGCCTGCTTTTTTTTTCATGATCATGTCGGCAAATTTTGTTCATCAATGGCATCAAGCAGCAGCAGCAGCAGCAGTATCTCTGCATGCTAATATATAACACTAATAGGCTGATGAAATGGTACAAAGATGACTATATAAATATATATATCGACTCCGTTATTAATTAGGACCGGAAGATGCTCCTAATGATCTCAGCCTGAGGGCTGTCGGAGTCCATCGTCGACATCAACTCGGCGAGCCGGCCGCTGAGGTCGTCCACCTCCCGTTGCAAGCTCCTGATGTAGCTGCACGTCTCCTTCAGCAACTTGGATGATGATGCCTGCATGCATGCAAGATCAGTTGACATCAAAATTCAAAATTAAAATCGCAGAGATCCTATGCTCTACTTCTTCAATAAGTCGTACCCTACTCGTGCTCCTGCGGCGAGACTCCGGGAGAAGAGACTGCAGCGAGGAGACGAGCTCGTTGATTTCCTTGTCGGTAATCCTTCCTCTCTGGCTCGACATTGTCTAAGTATGTGTTTGTGGAAAGGGAGGAAGAGTGAAGGGGAAATGGGAGGAGGCTGTATTTGTAGGCCTACGTAGCCAGAGGGTATCGTGTTGATCAGACAGAGTAAAAAGCATCCTTATCAGTCGGTATGCCTAAACTTAGCATCTCCAACGCCTAGCTCTTTCCTTGAAACGACGGGTCTTGAAATCTGTGTCCCCGGAGGAGCAGACGAGGGGGGACCTCGCCATTAAAAGGAGCTGGTGCAGGTTTCCCGCTCTGCTGGAACAAAACCCCATCGCGACCACACCGCATGCGCCAGGATCCCAACGTATTTACCTGCCGCCATCAATGGCCTGGGGAGGTGCGCGCGGTAATCAAACGGTAAAATCGGGTGGGCCCCTTGTCGACTCCGCGCGACATCGGCGCTCCGAGGAGGGAGGGCGCTGCTGCCGGCGTCAGGATCTGCCGCAGCGTCGCCTGGTGTGTCGCGATTGGCGGGCGACGCGGCCGCGTGACTCGTGGGAAGCGGGCCCACGGGGAGCAGACTGAGCTGCGGAATTCCGGCTCTCAAATTCGTGCCGCGAGCGACAGCTTGCGTGCCTTTGTCGATGCGGTGAATGAGGAGAGGAGCATTGATGGTGCTGCGGCGACTGCGAGAACAGGGGGAGAGGGGGAGGCAAGTGGCCGAACAGTTGCCGCGTCGTACGGTCAGGGTTTCACCGTTTCAAACCTAACGAGAAATCAATGGAATTTAATACATACGGTGAATTTTATTATGTAAACGATAAAATTATTCACGCACGAAAAAAATAAACAACTTACTATATTAATGGATTTAATGTCTTTGGTCTGTCTAGTCTCTTTTAGCCTATTTAATTGGTCTGTTCTGCTCGATGCATGTTAGTTCAATTGGTCCAGTACTCCGCTGACCTCATTCGATGCGCCTAATTAATTGGTTCGCTCCGTACGATCCGGCCCATCAACCTGTCCAATTGGGCCGTTTTACGCTACCCAAAGCACGTGCTGAAAATCAGACGAGGGCTAATCGGAAGAACACAGGAGTTACAAGACATTCATCATAAATAATATTGAAAGACAAGTGAGCTTAATTTTTTTTTTTTAAAAAAAGTTAATTTAGAAAAAGAAGACAACATTTGGGAAAATTTGAATCGGCAAATCTCCAGAGGCATGTGTCATAAAATTTACTTTAAGCATTCATCCAAATGACTTTTATGATATTGTATTATGTTAAAATTATGTTGTGTAAGATATATAGGAATAAGATCCCCTATCTTAGTTCAGTCATTGATAGGACATATCAAACATCCGCGGTGCTCAAACTTCGCTCTCGGAAATTTAATTCTATGATTTTTTTCAAGACTTATCAAACATCCGCGGTGCTTAAATTACCCGTGATATTAGGCAACTAAGTTAGGGCCCATTTATACTTTTCTGAATTTACTTGGTGATCGATCTATTAGATTAGACTATCCTCCTTTAAAATCAATCGGATCACACAAGTTGGATACTTTATTTATCAAAAAAAGTATACAAGAAGATCTTCTTGACATTTTGTTTTTATTTATGTTTTGGAGGCTATCCATGTTTCATCTTTAATGAAAAAATTAATGCTGCACATGGAAATTTAAAATTTTCGGGGTCTATTTTGAAAAATGTGATTGATAAACTATGGGAGCTATCTGAAATTTCACGGAAGGAGGATCGGAGAGAACCCTCTCGCGCACCGTGGGCAACGGAACGCCGTCGACGAGAGGAACGCGGAAGCAGGGACTGATTGAGTCCCTCGGATGGCAGGTTTTGGCGGTCTAGATCTCGTGACAGGGCTCCAAGCTCAGTTGGACTACTTCCGCGACCGTGTAGAGGTAAAACCCTAGTGAAGACCTTTCGTACGTCCTTCTTCCATCGAGCATCTCGTGTTTCGGTGATATGAATTTCGCTGTCTTTCTGCGGTCTCACTTGACCTTCAATTTATGGGTGAAAACTTAAGGAACTGGAGCGGGAGAACAAGAGGTTGCTGTTTCGGTTATCAAAATGCCAATGCTCCGAGGTTTGCTTCTAATAGGTTGCGTCTTAGTTTTTTCTTAGGATGAAGCAGTTTTATAACAGTTGAGGTTTATTTTGTTTGCTGCGGACGACATTGCTTTTACAAAGTGAATTTAAATTCCTGAATGATTACTGTTTGTAGGCTCTTATATTTGGCTATAAATGGATCTGTGGATCGGGAGTACTATATAAATCTTCCTCAACAGTGTTTTATTTTGTTATTATTGTTGGTTTGTTTTGCAATTTCGTTTCTTTTCATTTATTTTTGTGGTAATCAAACTTTATTGCACCATGGGGAATATTGCGCTATAGGCCATACTAATATTTCTTAGGAACCTAAGATTTGTAAGTTATCAAATGGCTCAGAAATGTAATTACTCAATGCTTTGATTTTTTTAATTTATTTCAAGAAAGTGGTTTCATAATGAAATCACAGAGATTAATTAAAATATTTATTATTCCCATCATATGGATAAGATACCAATGGTTATTAACCTGCTAACAGCATTAGAATTTGTAAGTCATCTAGTTCTCGTTATTTTTTAGGTAGATGTTCAGCCTCCTACCGATGCATGCATAGGCTTTCAAGGAGGATTTAAGGAATCAAAAGTAGATGAAATTAGGAATACTGAAAATTTAGAAGCTGTATTGGGCTGTCTTTCTGATAATTTCACGGCTTCTTCAAATAATTTGGTCAAGGTAAACTTTCAACTACACATTACAGTATTGTTAACATTTTTCTTTAGTACATGCAAGTTTAAATATACAACAGAAGTTGCCTACAGAATGGACATATGGCAATCACAGGACTTGGGGAGAAACTCATGTTGATGAACAGTGAGACACGAGAGGAACCAGGTTAACTCTGTTTTTCCTATCATATACTAATAACGGTTTTGTGTTTATAAGATAAAATTCACTGTTTCTTATATTGTAGTATGGATTAATAGTTCTGTTCTATTCACAAAATTCAAGTAGCCCACACTGCATATCAACATGAAAATGCCAAGCATAACCTTCGTGCTCTATGGTTATCTTGTAGTTGAATTTCACATACTCCAATTTAACTGAATACTCAATGATCATAGAACACAAAGATCCAAATTACAAAAAGTTAAATTCAAAAATATAAGCAACTATTTTCCTTGTTTTGACCCACCTTCTTTTGGAGTGAGTGACATTTACTTTATCCATAATTATCAAATGCACCAATAGCATACGTTATCACCGTTATTCACTAAAAAGAATTCATCTAACATAGTAATATGTGATTTTCTGTCATTGATCCCATTTATTTGAGATTTTGCCTTCATCACTTGCTTTCTAGATTAAGGTGTCATCCAATTTGAAAGATAAAGATGTTTAGATATTTGCTTCCTCGTCGTAGTTGGGTATGTTCATAAAATAAATATACAGATTAGATCTTTTGTAATTGCCTAGGCTTTTAGGATAATTTTAACATGATCCGAAAGAAAATTTGTGTTTGAATTGTACTACTTCTGTAGAAAATGTACACTCACAGTTATTCCATGTGTTGTGCCTGAACCAAAGCAGTTAATCCACCTCTAGCCATGTGAGTGCAATTGTATAGGAAAGAAAAACAATGGAGTGGACTTTTTCCCAAGTCCTAAACAGGTTAACCTTCTGGATAAATAGTCTACCAATCAAATTTTGTGATAAAACTAAGCTATTTAATTCACCAATAGTTTCTTTTTCCTGGGCTTGAGATTTCATTGATTGTGCCATATATTTACTTTCTTTTAGAATGACTATTTTTTTGTTACTTTTTTCTCCCCTGTTTTTCATTCACAAGAAACAAATATGGTCGATGAATATTGTAGCAGTAAAGAGAAAGTTATTGTTTAAGACTGCTGACTCGGATGGCATGGTATACAGGTCTTCAGAAGATTCATCATCCTGCAAGGAGATATGTTGCTCTGAAAATCATGTACTTTGGCCAGAGGTTATAACCTACCTCTTAATTATGGCCAAATGCATTTTCTCTGCTGAATCTATTCTAAACCAAATGAATGTGACTATTAATGCCAATAAGCTGGTATTGTGGAGTACACCATTTTATATTTGGAATGCATGAGCGTACTAGGGCCTATCTGGGAGTTTTTTTCTAAAAATTAATTAGATTGAAAAACAGAAGAGAAATAAAAATGGAATACGTTTTCATATTTAAAAAAAATAAAATATGTTTGAGAGATCATATCAATTATTTTATAACATTGGAAACTATGAAATGTCATTTAGTTGCAAACAAAAACTATTTCATTAGCATATTCTTGAAGACACACACACACACAGTTTTGTTATGCTATGGACCGTTCGCTGCGGAATAGTCTGTGTCTCCTTGGTCGAGTTGCTTGGAATTGATCTAGGCGGCTCGATTTTTTTTTTTTTGGATTTTTTTTAGAAATTCCTTAAATCGTAAACCCTAAACACCCAAAATACATATATTATATCTAAACCTAAAGTTTTTTTAGTTTTATTTATTTATTTTTAGTTTGAACATTATAACCCAACCCCTAAATAAAATGTAATTGGTTAACCCCGGAGCTAAAAAAATAAACCAAAAAAAAATGCTATTAGGCACCCTAAATATATACCTCATGAGCACCTAATTTTTTTTAGCTTAAACATTTCAACCCAACCCCTAAACCCTAAAGACAACTAATTGGCTTAATCCCAGAGCTAAAAAAAATAAATTAAAAAGGTATCGTATGAATCGAGGCGCTTGAATTCAATCCAAGCACCTCGACCATTGTTGCAGACGAAGTCCGTAGCACTTCGTTTGCAACATATCAAATATATATACACATAATCACACACACATACACACACAGGTTTGTTACCCTAAATACCATGGTGCACCCCCATCGTTTGCCTTGCGAGGGGTTTGCACTGCAGGTGCGCAGGGCAACAAACCTGTGTGTGTGTGTGTGTGTGTGTTGTGTGTTGTTATGTTGCACACCTTGTGCTCACCTAGTGTAATTTTTTTTTCATTTCCTTTAGCGTAAATACTATACCCTAAATCTTAAGTCCTAAAATAAAAAAATTACACTCGGTGAGCATAGGGTGTGCACCATAAGGTGTGCAACATTTCAAATGCCATATGTATATATGGTATAATTTGTTTTTTCTTTTTATTGACTAAAATTGTTTTTTTTCTTATAATTCTACTACTAAATAAATAAAAATATTAGAATTATATAGTTATAACCATGAAAACTAATAGAACAATTAGTGTTTATCTCTTACTATAATTACATGTGCAATTTTTTAATTTAATTTTCTGTAGTATACTATAATACATAACAATGGATAACAAATGAAGTTGGTTTCACGAATTCATTATTTCTCTATAGGTTTTATGGGTTTGCCTCAGAGGCTCAGATGGATCCAACTATTGAGGTTTCCATTTATAAACCTCTGCTCTATTTTTTGAAGGATGTAGAAAGTAAAAAATATTCAATTAAAATGATCTCATCTCCTGCTTTTTGCAGTCTGAAATTTTTAAAGCACTTGAGAGAACAAAACTTATGGTTGGAACGAAAGAGAGTTCGGGATATTCAAGATGTGGTAGAACTGACAAGGGAGTTTCTTCCTCTGGTCAAGTACAGTTTTGATTTTTCTTTCCACTGTTTTAACATGCGTAACACAATGTTTAGGAGGTTTATATCCAAATAATATGTATGTTACCGTTTGTCTTATCTAATTCCTAAATTGTATGTTTAAGACTATGATGGTGCTATATGCTGCAAGAATCTTGCTTAATTTGTGTGGGTGTTTAATCAAATTTGATAGTTGAAATCTATGTGGCAGGTAATTTCTTTGTATCTAAGATCAAACCTTAAGGATGCTGGAGGGAATACAGTGAACAAGATGAGTACTTTGGAACAGAAATGTGGTATGTTTCTAATTGTTAATGTGCAAGCTAACCTGGCAACACTTGTTGAACCAAAATCTGTTGATTAATTCATAAAGATAATTTGCTTTTGGTCCATCATTCACTTGATTTAGTAGTTAGCTTCATGCGATTTGTTCATTGTTCTTTTGCTTCATCTGCAGAAATTGATTATGTGAGAGTGCTGAATAGAGTTCTTCCAGGAGATATAAGAGTGGTAGGCTGGTGTCCTGTTCCTACGGATTTCCATTCAAGGTTTTTGTGCGTATTTGATTTCAAATTTTGTGGTTAATTGACTGGTTGTTTGCTAGATTGTATGCACCTCTTAAAGAAGTACATTATTTGAGGTTCTAGTGCATAATCTGATGATCATAAAGGTGTTAGATAGGCAGCTAGTGCATTCAATGTAGTGATCATAAAGGTGTTAGATAGGCAGCTAGTGCATTCAATGTAACAAATTCCTAGTTTCAGATAAGATTTAAGTTACAATATATATTGGAGACCATAATCAGTGATTAATAATAGTTTCTGAAGTTTGACGGGATGCTATTGTGTAACTTTTACTGATTTAATCAGTGGTGTGGCGCAATGTTTATAGAATATATTAATTTCATAAATAGGATAAATATTGAATGCATTTACATTATTTATGATTCTACACCCCACAACATATAAATGCTTAAAAGACTGAAACAATGCATTTACATTTCTTTGAGCATTCCATTACCCGACCTCTATGGAACAAGGTAAGAAGATGGCTTAATATTCAATATGAGGTATGAACGACTGGAAGACTGATGCAGATTTTCCAGTAGCATTATAGAGGCAACCAGTGCATTATGAAGGCGTGATACTAGTCGGTTTCATGTATGATTTATCTTTTGTGGGAATGTCACAATAGATGTTGTTTTGAGAATGATATACCTGATATTGATAGGATGTTCCACAAACTACAGACGCATGTCTATCAGTTTGTGGATCTTCATTGATTGTATGTCTAATTGTATGTCAGTTTGACAGCTACACACACACACACACACCCTACACACACACACAAAAATAAAAGACTGAAAGTTTGATATCGCAATTTCGTAGGTCTCTATTATCATCATACAAAGAACAATGAACAAATCGCATGTTCATTAATGATTTATTCTGAAATGTTCATTAATATATCACATGCAGAAAATATTTTCGTAGGTCCATCATTCACTTGATTTAGTAGCCTGATTTTTTTGCTAGCTTATTCTGAAATGTGATATATTCTAAATGATTTAGTATGTTTTCTGTCAACCTACTACTTG
Source organism: Zingiber zerumbet (assembly GCA_037833815.1). Lineage (NCBI taxonomy): Eukaryota > Viridiplantae > Streptophyta > Magnoliopsida > Zingiberales > Zingiberaceae > Zingiber > Zingiber zerumbet. Next base: position 16,447,063 of record JBBMJZ010000122.1, on the reverse strand, counting down.
ATATTTCAGGTTTAGCTGTTTGAGCAGAGAATATCGGTACCTTTTCTGGAAAGAAAATTTGGACATATTGGTATACTATTCTTGTTCCTATATTTCTACTAATTAACACATATATGTATTCAAAGAGAGAAGCAAATATTCTATCTGGTTTTAATCAGGCAATGAAGAAAGCTGCTGGAAAGTTCATTGGGGAATATGACTTCAGAAATTTTTGTAAGATGGATGCTGCAAATGTGAATAACTATAGGCGAAAAATTACATTCTTTGATATATCTCTTTCAAAGAAAAGGTATGGTTAACACTTCTCTATGGAAAATACAATTTTGAGCAACCAAAGCTCATACTGAACAAAACTTTAGAGTTTAGAGCATGGAGTAATAGAAAGCTTTGTTCCTTGTGTCATAAGAGATGTACTAGCAGTTGACCTACCTTTTAACATGTTTCTAATTGTATTCTGTCTATCTACAAAACTGCACTTAATTAAAATTTATGTGTTCCTGTGTTTGGAAGTTGGATGACTTGATTTGGCGGGGCATGTTTGAGATGGTTACCAAGGATAATATACCACAAAGTTGGTGGTCACCTGTTATGAATACGATATGCAATTCCATTTTGCGTGCTTCCTCTAAAATGTTAATTATGTTGCTAATATAAATTTTCTCATAACCACTATTTAAGTTCCATGAAGTTATTATTATGGAAGTCGGCTCAAATAAACTCAAATTATATTTTTGAATCTTTTTTGTTTTTTTGACTATGCTTCCATTTTGTTTTTTTTCCTCAGAACGGGAGCCTTGGTGCAACGGTAGAGTTGTTGCTTTGTGACTAAAAGGTCACGGGTTCGAATCTTGTAAACAGCCTCTTGCAAAAAGCAGGGTAAGGCTGCGTACAATGGATCTTTCCCCGGGACCCTGTATAGCGGGAGCTTCGTGCACCGGGCTGTCCTTTTTCCATTTTTTCTCTCAGTCAGGAGTAACTTGCAACTCATTAGATCAAACAATCATGTAAATAAGTAACGAAATTATAGTAGCGCAAATATACAACTTCCTTTGTAGGTATAAAACACTAGTTATTCTCATCTTACATGGAAATATTCCAGTTTGGTGTGCACATTTATCATACAGATCAGAGACTTTGTTTTTCTTTACATCTTGTTTCAAAATGCTTTTACTCAATTTCCTAAAATCTCCAATTTTAGTATATTTTTCTAAAGTCTCTTGTCACTATTTTGCATAGGTATGCTGATGATGAACTATGGGCAATGACTGTCAGGGGTAGTGCATTCTTGTGGCACCAAGTCCGCTGCATGGTTGCGGTATTGTTTATGATCGGTCAAGGTCTTGAATCACCTGATGTGAGTGTGCATATATTTCTAGCAATCAATGTCTTAGTCTCTATCTGCATTTGAGCAAAATGGTGTTACTCGTGGTTTTTTTTTCACGTTTTTCGTAAGGCAATAGAGAAAATGCAGTAGAAATAAAGAAGTAAAAAAAAAAGAACAACAAAAACCAAGATAACACGTTTTTACTTGGTTTTGAGCTGTAACAGAGTACACTCGTTGAGTGTTTACGCAATCCACAAAAATTTTGAACGTTTACACAATTAGTTTGAAATGAAAGTACAAGTAAACTAAAATTAATTATGCTGACGACTTTGAAATGGAAGCTCGTGCATAGTCGTCGTCGGGGCAGCGTTCAGGCGTCATGGAGAGCTTTTCAGAGCAGCACGCAAGAACGGAAGATGTAGAGAGTTGTTGTTGCTTGTATTGAAGTTCTATCCAAAGGGCTGGTCAAACAAGGCCTCCAGCCTTGTCTGAGGTGCCTCTAGGTGTTAATCTGATCCTTTAAACTTCGGTCGCGATAAGTTTAGCGGACTGTGGCCTTTATCTGTCTGAGGGCGCCTTCTAGGCGCTCCGAGGCGCCTTCGTAGCGCTGTAAGGCGCCTTCCATGCGCTCCAGGACGCCTCCCCGCAGCGAGAACTTTATCCTTAAAGTTCATCCACTCGGGGGTGCCTCCGCCACCCTATTTAGGGCGCCTTTGCACAGCTATGAGGCGCCTCTGTGTAGCTCTGAGGCGCCTTCATGCAATTCCAAGGCGCCTCGAGTATTATTCATTCGAGACTAACTTATGCATTTTTACTCTTAGTCCAAATACAAAAAGATACCTTACAAAATAGAGTTAACACAATAATAAAAATATAGTATTTTGACAGTCTCAGGACTGTCCGGTTCTGACTTTCGGATTTCCAGTGAAACCCTAGGTTGAACCGACGCCTATTGTTCTCTCAACGAGGAACGCGTCCTCACCTATGCCTCTCAGGAGAGTTACCTTTTGCCAAACACCCATTTGATGCTTATTTGCCCTAGGAATATTCACCAAGTTTAGTTTCTTTTAATAGGCTGTGATTTTAGATAAATTGTTTTATATGTGCAGTAATGAGTCACGGGCTCATTACAACATGGAGAATAATGGCTGCTGGTTTATTAATTAGTATATGCACTTTAGCTGGGAACTCTGTCGATATGCTGAACTGTGAGGCAAACTGCCAATGCCATATATTTGTTTGTTGTTTTTCACTGAATTCAATGGACTTGCTTGTTTGTAAGTGTAATGTGCTGGAATTGATCTGTGAGACATGTGAATAGATATACTAATATTGATTTTGATGATTTGTTTTGTGGTATACTATACTTGAAATGTACTTAGATTGTTCATTGCATAGAACTGTGTTATGGAAGATATGTAGGTGAGTCAAAATTAGGACTGGTTGTCTCAAATTTAGGTTGGGCAACCTTTCTTTAAAATACCATATGTTGGTAGATTGGTATGAGTTAGCAGCAAAGGGAAGGTGGGGAGAGATCAAGAAGAGGAGAGAAGAGGAGGACGGGAGAGGAGGTTGAAGGAGTAGGTGAAGGAAAGGTGAGGAGTATGGGAGAGTACGAGGGAAGATAAGAAAAAGGGGAGGCAAACAAAGGTTCGAAGTTTCTTTATGTGCCTGATGGAAAGTTAAAAGAGGGAGATAGATCACTGTTAGTGTGCTTTCTGCTTCAATTAAAAGGAATCAAATAGTAAAAGGACAGTGGAAAAGATATACAGAGAGAAAGCAGCAGTGTAAAGAGATTTTAGAGAACAAAAGAAAGAGATACATAAAAAAAATTTTGTGATTGCTTCAATACCTTGGTCAGATTATTGTTGGCCAGTCTGACCTCTACATAATCCCCTTCTGAGCTCACTTACATTTTGGTAATATCTCTTGGCATAAGGAGTTAAGAAATTGTGATGAATAAGTAATTCAGTTTCATATAAACCCACATTTGCTGACCATGAATAGGTAATTCACTCTCCAAGGGCTTTTTGTCTTTATATATCTCCTTTCATGCTACACGGGTACTGAAATTAAATAACTAATAGAAAGAAATGCACATATTAGCTCCAGAAATTTTTGTTCAGTTTATAGATTTCACTGCTAATAGATGTATGAATATGCACCTATTAGCTCCGCTAATTGTTTATGGCTTGTGATTCATTGAGGTTGTTCCAATTTGCGAAAGATTTTGGCATAGTTTCTACTTTATAGGCCTTGTTTACAAAATAATCTCAAAGTCATATTTTGGAATTGGAAAGTCAGCCTTGGTACATGGTAGGTATCTTATCAAACATATAGGTTATCTTGGATATTGTTATCACGTTCAATTGATCAGGGCCTAAAAATCCATGGATCTTGAATTTGGACAACAACAACAAGAACAACTAATAATTCCACTTGAAATTATTTGCACCTCTTCTTTCCTTTTGTTCAGCTTTCTCTTCCCTCATTCTCCGTTCTTTTCCCACTCATATTCCTGCATACTGATTATTTTACCTTGGTTTTATTGGTCACATTTTAGTTCGTGCCAATGGCAAGTATTGTTGTAGTCATATCTTGTATGGTGCTTATCCAATTGTACTAATTTTTTTATAGTTTGGATAAGCTTCTTAACTACACATGTATACCACATATGCCATATGCTATGGTTATGTGGCCTTCAAAATTTACCTAGGCGGCTGGATATGCACCTAAGAAGGCCTTTTTAAAACCATAATTTGGATATAGTAAAATAATCTCCATTCAATGCAGCTAAGCTATTATGTTGGTTTGACATTTTATCTGATATTCTACTTTTTTTCTATTTCAGAATTTGAATCTCTTTGTAACCTCATTCAAGAAGTGAATTTTCATACAGGTTATCAATGCACTACTGGACACCATTAAGACCCCTAGAAAACCTCAATACAATATGGCTCCAGAGGCCCCCCTAATCCTACGGTTTTGTGAATTTGAAAATCTTGAATTTATTTGTTCACCAGGTAGTTCACAACCATATAGTTCTAAAATGTTAAATTCTGTGCAATTTAGCATAACAACTTTATGAACATCATACCTGAATATATTTAGCTTGTTGAAAGTGATCAGGAAAAAACTAGTTGTCATTGTTATATTTAATTTGGTGATTGCATAAAATTAACATACAGATTGAAATGAATTTTGCTAGATGCTAGCCGAGCTTTGCATGAACACTTGAAGAGAGAAGTCCAAAGATACATTCTCCAAGCAGCTATATTTGATGAAGCACTAAATTGCTTATTGACCCCTGGTACGCATGAGTCTTTACAGTTTGGTGTGTATTTTGCATCCTCACGGATCATGGACTCTACAGGAGAATCTTCAGAATCCTTGAGGAAGGGTAAAGGTCACATTCCGCTACTGCTTCGAGTAACTGAACGTAAGTCAAACTGGTTTAAGTTGTACTCCTAATGTGGTCATTTAGGTTCACGAATGTGTATGGAAAATACTTTGTTCCTCAATATATAAAGTGGCGACTTGCTCATTTGATCACTTACAAGTAATGTCTGCATATGCAAAATTTGTTGTTGCTCAACCCATAGATTTGATCACTGCTTAATACAATGGCAACTTGCTTATTTGATCTCTAATACTAAGCAATGCCAATTAAATTATAAATGCATTTGCTGAACATCTCTAACTCTGTATATTGATCATGGTGTTGATCAACGTCTCCTAAAATTATAATGCTGATGTATCATCAAACTACATGTGACAAGAGTAAGGATTTGAGATAAACTCATATTTGTAACATAGTTACTTTCTGTTTGGAAACATAGGTATTAATCCAATAGTTGCAAGATTTGATGTCTCCCTGGAACACTTGCTCTTATTTTAACATTCTAAAATGCATCTGTCGTCAACTCCAGCATCCTACGAGGAACGAAGAAACAAACTGTGTCTGAAAGCTACTCGCAAGAGACATTGAGTTGCCTGCCTTGCATTTTTTAATTTTTCTTGGCTCTGGTGTGTATGGACCTTGCTAGCCTTCCAGTTCGATACTATCATACTCAGCATATGATATCTTGAGTTTAAAATGTCCATATATGGCTATGGATGCGAGATTTTTTTTTCCTTCTCTTTATTTACACATTATTCTTGATTACATAGATCTCTCTCTGCTGCGATGGGGCGTGGGAGGTTTTCAGTGTAGGTCACAGCCTCGTATACTTCACCAATTGGTGCTCGGCGTCATCATAGTTCACAGCCGAAAAGTTTTTTGTTTCGTGCCAAATAATTTGCTCCCGTCGCAGGATTTGGTGGAGAAACAAACTTATAAAGACCAAAAATATGTATGAACTGATGTTGTTTATTTCCATTTATTAAGAATTTATTTTCTTATATGAACTAATGGTCTATTCAGTGTGATAGCGCTACATCATTTCAAGTCAGTTGTATTGAATTTGTTTCTACTGCAAATTTAATTTATGTTCTGATAGATTGCTTATCTGAAAGCTTTGAGAGTTTTCCCAAAGGTGTTTTGGAGCAGAGTAAATTTCATTTTCCCCTCAAATGTGTATATTATAGGTGTTTCTATTAACCTTTTCATGTGAAATGAGATCACCGTAGAGAGTGTGTGATGGAGCAAATGAACTTTTTATTGAAAATTTAAAACAATTTTTTGTTTTTGATTATTTTTTTTACTGAATCTTGCGTTTCTTTTAATTTATCGTTAAAAGAAAAACGTTCCACTCACTGTTTCTGTTAAATTTATTCTTTTAATTCTGTTAAATTCTTTTTGAAAAACTAGCAGTCACGAAACTCCCATTAGTGTGAATCTCACGAAAACATTGGGAGTCGGTTTTTGCAATTCATGTAGTAAAAACGATAATTCACTCACCCATAGTGTTCTGTTAACTTGTCTGTAAATTAATATGAATGAGGTAAATTATGAGTCTCTAAATTAATATGGATGAGGTAAATTATGAGGTAAATTACGAGTCTCTAAATTAATATGGATGAGGTAAATTATGAATAATTTTTAACTATTAGTACAAGTGACTAATATATTAGGAAAAATATACTTAGACATACTGAATTTAGATCTTAAGACCTCATATAATAATACTCTATGTTGCCAATCACGGTCCTAATGCAATAAACATATTATTTCAATCAACTTGAACTTATAGAAAGTGTTATTTCATGCAAAGAATAAGGTCCCGTAAGTTAGAATTATTATTTTTTAAATATCAAGAAATTATATATTTTTTAAATAAAATGATATAAATTTTTAGAAAGAGATATAAATTCTAAAAGTATTTAAAAATATAAAGAATAAAAAAATATCATAAATTAAAAAAAAATAAAAGTGATAAAATTTTGAATATTTTTTTTAAAATAAAAATATAATAATTTTGATCCTAACTAACCATATATTTATCTATTCATATTATCTATGTAATACTCAATCATCATATACCTAACCTGCTACTAAACTATTAATTCTAATATCCACATTAATTTTAATATCCTCGTGCATGTTTCTTAGGGAGTATGAATTCTCTAGACCGCAAAGTATGATTTAAAGGATGGATCATTCTATAGACCCCACCTACTATACAGGTGGGATCCATGAAATCCAACCTATGAACTATCTCTGGTCCAGGAGCGGACCATGGATTGTGATTCAGAGGATCTGAATTGGTTTCTTAGGAGGCCAAATCTTCTAGTCCAGAATTTTCTGAACCAGAAGATGCCCTGTTTATTTATTGGTCGGATAGGTTGGACCCTATCTGTTTAACATGTGGTATTCAACTCACCCAACCAATGAATAAACAGGGGATCAGGACTGATCAAGGGATCTTGGACCAGAGGATCCCTGCCTATTTTGAGGTAAGATCTTCTGGTCCAGAATTTTCTAGACCAAAAGAAACCCTGTTCATTTATTGGTTGGATGAGTTGGACCCAATTTGTTTAATAGGTGGGATCCAACCCACCCAACCAAGGACTGGTTCAGAGATCCTAGACTAGAGGATCCCTGTCCGTTTCAAGGTTAGCTCTTCTGATCCATAATTTTTTTAACTAGAAAAGATCCTATTTATTTATTGATTGGATGGACTGGACCCATCTGGTCTAGCCGTGTTCTTCAGTTTCTCATGTGTCTAGCTTATTTCTGTCTGGATAAAATGCTAGTCTACATTCAATCTGAGGTCAACAATCCCATGATACTTGAAAGACAAATCTTGCCCCCGCAAGCTGGATCAACCGGTTAAGGCGTGACATCCTTGCACAATGAGTCGTAGGGTCGAAGGTCCATGGACGCGCATTGGATGAATAATCTGGGCCGGCTGTGTTAAATTCCGGAGACACCACGCTTTACCCGGGCCAGCATTCACCGTGATTTATCTCCTCCTGAAATCCCGTGGGGCAGGGCTCAGGGGGCCGCTAGGTTGGCGGTTCCAACCTTTTTGCACAATGTATGGAAAAAAATAATTTAAGACTAAAATTATTCAAAACCTTCAAAAATGTTTAAAAGATATTTTTTTAGTCTGAAACTGAGTCATTATGGATTCCACCCCATAACTAATTGTAGATCTCTGAGCGAGCTCCAATTTGATATATTGTAAGTTTCGTTTTTCAACTTGAGTCAAAATATCGAAGAAGATGCAACCCAATGCAACAAAATGCATGTTGGGCCTTTGAAACAGTTTAAATCATTTCGATAATAATAAGTTTGATCTGTTTTACCAAGAAGGTCTACGATTTGAGTCCGTATAGCCCTATAATCCTAATATATTTTATCTAATATATTTTATATTATTTTAGTATAGCTTTTATTTCCTCAAAGTTGTGGCCAGGTATCGTAGAAATGAAAAAGGATTTGAAGATGCAATCCGATAGGTTGCCAAGGTCTGGTATCTGCCTAGTTTTTTTATTACTTTTGTTGTCTATTACTTTTGTTATCTATAGCGGATTATTATTAAGGGTAGACTAGTTTTTTTGTTATTACTTTTGTTGTCTATTTATATTTATCTTTTCTTTATAAACCCTAAGACTTCGTAATAAAATTTGCTAGTCTTCTTTTGTGATTGTCTCTTTCTCTCCTTCTCTTTGTGTTGTCTTTTGCATTCAATTTACATTTTTGCTTTATTCACATGGTATCATAGCAAATCCATTTCGTTGCATAACAAGAAAGAAAATAATTTTATTTTCAAAATACTTTGAGACAACTATAGAAGAATTGCATTTTCTTGGGTTTCAGTCGTTAGATCGCTTTAAAACTTTGAGAGAATGTTCCTCACATCTAGGGCTACATTTTGAACGGTAGAGATTGGATTTTGAGTCCTTTAAGTCCACATGATGATAAAAAATGTAACTATTAATTCTGGTATATTGCTTTTATTGTTATAATGATTGATGCAAAAGATGATTCACTTTAATCTATTAGTGTGCAATTGAATGGACAAAATTACTCCTATTGAAGTTATGTGATGAGAAATTTTTTGAAAGGCAAATGAATGTGCGGGTATGTGATGCCGAGCGGGATAGTAATTATTCTGTAGGCTGACGTAAATTAAAGAGGAAAATTGAGGAGAATACGAGAAGAGGAACCTTCAAGAATGAAACTCTTTGTAAACTTGAGGGTTAATCTCTCAACATCTAAACACGACTCTTATATAGACCACAACCTAAGACACAAATAAGGAAAGAAATTAAAATAATTACAATTAATATATCTTAATTCCAATATTGTAAAAAAAATAGAACTTTATCCGAAAAGAAAAATAATTAACTTAACGATCTTAACTCAAATCAAGACGTGGATCAAGACAAATTCTCTCTAAAAATACCAGAAATATAAAAATGATCCAAAATATCAAAAAAAAATAAAATTATCAAAAATAATAAAAATACCCTAAAAGGTTTAAATGGTAGAATTTGGAGCTAAAAATTTGATGATTACAGTTTCACTAATAAAAAACGTAGGTTTTTGAATTTTGTACGCGTGACGACAAACAGAGTCTAATTCCAAGTCTTGAGTGAAAAGTTATGCTCGTTATTTTAAGACTTGTATTGGACTTTAACACGAGTTGGACATGCATCAACATGTTTCGGGAACCTTTATCAAACAAGTAGATAGTGAAGATGAAAAATATGCAGAATAATTAGATGTCTCAGAAGTTTGTAATTAAAAAATTATCACTTGGATCAACAACTTTGTGTTGCAATGAAAGTATGAAACCGCCGAGAAAGGTTGAGATCACTTAGAGAGATTGTATACTCAATCTAATTTTGCAAAACAATATCAATTGGAGATAAACATTCATGCTCACAATAAAATAGTATGAGTGTTAAGGAATTTTATTGTGCAATGTCTAACCTTTGGGATTAGTTAGAAATTATAGAATTTGCACAATTGCGAAGTTTTGCTCCATATGTTGCTCATAAGGAAGAACAACACTTGGTTCAATTTCTAATGGCTATTCAAGATGATTTTGCGGGCCTTCGTGGAACCATTTTGCATCACAATCCACTTCCTTCTGTTGACTCTATAGTCAATGAGCTATTAGCTGAAGAAATTCACCTGAGGTCTCAAGGTAAAAAAGTGAGCATAAAACAAGGAATTCTTCCTCCTCCCAATTCTTCTATTTTTGTTGCCCAACCCAGGCCTCCCTCCAACAATCAAAATAGATCTAAAAGGATGGTTATGATGATTGTAGTTTTTGCAAGCAAAAGGGTCATTGGAAAGCGCAATGCCCCAAGTTGCTAAATAAAATGTTGCCACCACAATAATGACTCCTTAAACCTGGTATAGTAATTCCTCCTATAAACTATGGAGTGACTCAATCATCTAATGTCACAATTGTTGCTCTTATCGAACAATTTTAGAAGTTTTTTGCATCTTAGTCACATGTTATGTCTGCCTCTTCTCACATAGGTTTGCCCTTTATTGGTACCTCAAGTATACCTTCCCCTATCTTAATCCTTGATTCTGGAGCTTCCATCATACGTCGCATAACGTCAATTCTTTTATATTTGTAAATTCATCTCCTTTTGTCAGTCATGACCGTTGATGGTACTCTCATGTCATTAGCTAATGTTGGTTCTATTTGTGCGTCTAATTTATCTCTATCTAATGTATATCATATTTCTAATATTACCTTAAATCTTCTCTTAGTTGGTCAATTATGTGATTTTGGTTTCTCAATTTCTTTTACTTCATCTTCATGTTTTATGCAGGATCTGCGGTCCCAGAAACAAATTGGGATAGGTCGTATGCAGGGGAAATGCATGTATTAGAAGAGATGAAAGTTCCAGATGTAGCTGCTTCTAGTGTCGATTTGCCATCTTTTTAGTTAAGCTCTACTTCTTCTGATTTTTATTTATGGCATTCTCATTTTGGACATGTTTCTTCTTCTCGTTTGAAATACTTAGCTTCTAAGGAAAATTACAAACTCATGATATTTCATATTGTTGTGGTTGTACATTGGTGAAATTCTTTGCTTTACCTTTCTATAGAAGTATTTATGTTTCTCTTGTACCATTTGAGTTGGTTCATTGTGTGGGATCCATCTCCTGTTAATACAAAAGGTGGATCTCGTTACATATGTTTCCTTTATTGATAATTGTACTCATTACACTTAGGTTTATCTTATAAAACATCGTTCTGATTTTCTTAGAATCTATCATATATTTTGTGTCATGGTAAAAACTCAACATAATGATGTTATTAAATATTTTTGATGTGATTTGGTTAGTCAATATATATCCAATCTTTTTCTAAACTACTTACCTCTAATAGTATGCTTTATTAAAGTTCTTGTACTGAAACTTCGGAACAAAACGATGTTGCTGAAATAAAACATCGACATATTATTGAAATTGCACGTCCTCTCTTGTTATCTACATATGCCCCTAGTGAATTTTGGGGGGAAGCAATTCTTATTGCAGTCCATTCTATTAATAGAATTCCATCATCTATTACATTCAGTTGTCTCATTTTGAAAAACTATATGATTATGTTCCTAATTATTCTATCTTAAGAGTTTTTGGATTCATGTGTTTTGTCTTCCATCCTCATGTTGAGCATAGTAATCTTAGTTCTTGATTCGCACTTTGTGTTTTTCTTGGCTAAGGTGAGGATTAAAAGGGATACAGATGATATGATCCAATTAGTCAAAAACTTTGTTTCGTGTCATGTTGTTTTTGTCGAACACGTCTCATTTCATTCTATTCCCTCTGACACTCATAATCTTTAAAAATATAATTCCACTCATATTGATCCCTTTTGCACTGACTTCAATGATATGTCATCTCATATTTCCCTATAATTAGGTCACTCTAGCACCTCTTCTTTTAATGATGCTACTTGCAGGATTGACACTCATACAAACCCTAGTCATCAGCTTACCGATGATCCCCATACTTTTACTGCTCCCTATGATGCTCCTATGATAGCGGATCCTCCTCTTTACCCTCAACAATCTCGTAAGTCCACTCAATTGTTTGATTTTGTGTATTCTATTTATTTTGGTTCTTTATCTTTTGTTTTGGCTTCTATTCACCAATTGTCTGAGTCCTCCTTTTATAAAGAGGCTATTCTTGATTCTCTTTTCTCCCTAATCCATTTTCTATACCAACTGATCATTGATGCCACTATCATCGCCGTCGACCGTCACCCACTGGTCACCGTCGGTCCATTAAAAAGTAGAAAGATACTTTGTAGATACTTCACAGGATGAGAACCCACGCGGAAATAGACAACTCTATTATTATCCATCCAAAATAACACTGCACTATGCAATAATAAAGAGTTTCAGTTTTCCCATACGTTATACACAGCTTCCACCATAATCTTTGTTGGAAATTTTATATGGAAATGGATTTGCGGTGTTAATTTAATAGCTGGACCAAGTTAGTCATCTCAACGATGAGTCAATGACTAGAACTGGTGGAGCTCAATATGACAACATAGACCTCGTCCCATTTATAATTTCAACATACCCTTTAGGATATCGAGCTCTTCTTGAATCATCGATACCAACTTAATCTCGTGGGTCGTCGAGTTATCCCTTCGGATATCGACACACCCCTTTTGGGTAAACTTATCACTACGGATAAGAGTATTAATGTCGAGATTAATACTAGACCTTCTTTCCTTAAGACGATATTTTCTATCTATGTACTTACGATTTATCAGCAATCATCTCCCAAGATACATCAACTTATGTCTTGAAATAAGAGCACTCTAAATTTTGAGCTCCGATGAACTTTCGAAGCCCTAAAACTCTTAAGAGAGGAGAGAGAGAAGAGAACTCAAGAGGAGAATTCACATCTTGAGAATTGAGTGATTTAAGCAGATAGAATGCAATTTCTTTTATAAGAATGAAGGGTGTCTTTTTTCACAACTTGAGAATTGGAATGACGATATACTTTTTTCAAGAGGTGAAAAAATATAGGGGGTGTCTTTTTTATATAAATATTTGTTAGAATGTATACTAAAAGCCTAGTTTTTTGTATAAACATTTATTTTGAAATAAGAATCACATTGGTCA
>JBBMJZ010000122.1:16374812-16386423 GCA_037833815.1 Zingiber zerumbet | reverse complement strand
TCACATGAACAACTGCACCTGCATTGTCCATGTGTCTACATGTATTGTCAAACATCGAAACCATGACCAAGACTCAAACTTGGTCAACTAGGTCAACCTTGACCTGAAGGATATTGCACCAACAATCGCCGATTGAACGGACCCCCAGGTTGGAGCCCTATGAGGGCCGATCAGAACTAACAAAGGCCTCAAAAAAGAAATAATCGAGTGCCAGTCCGGGCTGCGGCAAAATAGCCATGCTGATCCACCTGGGAGGAAGAAAATCGAGCAATACTGCTCGGGGCGACATTGGTATGATAGCGGGCATCCCAATTGATGGTGATTCCAATCAGAATAGAAAATCACATGCATGCCAACTAGAGATCTACATAGTTGGATGTAGCTAAGAGAAAGTACAAGGATTAAAGATCAGTTTGGGTCCCAAAGACCTAGAAAAGGGTGGAAATTCCCTGATGGCACATTAATTATTAAAGCTATGATCGCCAATTACAATATTCATCATACTTTTGTTGATACATGCAACTCGATCAATATCATTTTCATGAAAGCATTTGAGCAGTTTTAGATGGATAAGAGTGATCTTCAGCCAATGACAACTCCTCTCTAAGGGTTCACAGGAAATGAAGTATAGTCGATTGGACAAGTCCAGTTGGCTATCTCTCTTGGGGAGGAGCCACTCATGAGACCCGCTGCTCAAACTTCATTATGGTGGACAAACCTTCGGCTTATAACTTAATATTAGGCTGAATAATGCTAAATGAGTTTTGAGCAGTCGTTTTCGCATTCTGCCAGAAGATTAAATTCCTGCTGGATAACTCGGTCAACGAGGTCAAAGGAAATAAGCTAATAGCCCAGAAGTGCTATATAGAAGTGGTGAAAACTGAAGCTCGTGCCAAGCATAATCAAATTATCCGAGCAGAGGTGAATAAGCTACTTGAAGCAGGGCATATTCATGAAGTTCAATATTTAAGTTGGCTAGCAAATGTTGTGCTAGTGTTGAAGCTCGGTAGGAAACGATGGGTCTGCGTGAACTTCATAGATTTAAATAAAGCATGCTCAAAAGACTATTACCCTTTGTCGCACATCAATCATGTGGTTGACTTAACAGTTGGCTACGAGGTGATATGTATGTTAGATGCATATCAAGGCTATCATCAGGTCCCCCTAGCAAGAGAAGATTAAGAAAAGGTTAACTTTATCACTGTTGAAGGAACATATTGTTATAATGTCATGTCATTCGGATTGAAGAATGCAGAAGCAACATACCAACGACTTATGAACAAGGTGTTCTGAAAGTAAATTAATAGAAACATGAAGGTATATGTAGATGATATATTAATCAAATCCCTTTGAACTTCTGATTTATATACAAATATAGAGGAGACATGCCAAACCCTGAGAAAGTATGGGGTCAAGTTCAACCCCAATAAATATTTATTTGGGGCCAAGAGTGGACGCTTTCTCGACTACATTGTGATCGAGTGAGGAATTAAAGCTAACCCGAGCAAGGTGAAGGCCCTCCAAGATAAGCTCCTGCCACGTAATCTGAAGGAAGCACAACACCTGACCGGAATCACGACTGTATCCTAATTTATCTCAAGGTCGTCTGATCAAAGTTTACCATTTTTCAAGATACTTTACTAAGCCACCAAATTCCAGTGGGACACCGAGTGTGACAAAGCTTTGGAGAATCTTAAAAATTATTTGTCTTCTTTAATTATGCTTGCTAAGCCCATTGTTGGTGAGACACTATGGATATATTTATCTTCCACTGAGAGGGTTGCCGAGTCAGCATTGGTACGATAGGACGACAATGAGTAGCCTCTTGTGTATTTTTTAAGTTATTTATTAAAAGACGCTGAATGATGCTACACTGCTCTCGAGAAGTTGTCGTATGGGCTAGTCTTAGCCGCTCAGAGGTTACACCTTTATTTTTTTTCTCATCCCATAATTATTTTGACTAATAATTCACTGAGCCAAGTACTCATCAATCCAGAAGCGTTCGGAAGATTGATCATATAGACCACAAAACTAAGCGAGTATAATATACAATGTTAACCCCGATTAACCATCAAATCTTAAACATTAACCTATTTTATGACGAAGATACAAAGTCCCGAACTGGATGAAACTTGGAAGGTTTATATGGACGAATCGTCCACCTAGCAGGGAAGTGGAGCTAGGATTCTTATGATATCACCGCGTGAAGACAAAATATAGTTATCCGTTCGACTGGAGTATCGGGCCACCAATAATGAAGCGGAATATTAAGTGCTAATAACTGGTCCGTAGGCTACAAAACATATGGGGGCTTTCCGAGTCCTGATTTACTCAGATTCTTAATTAGCAGCTCAGCAACTATCCAACAATTTCAAAATAAATAATGATCGGTTGAAGCTATATGGGGAGACATTTGATAAGCTAAAAGGGGGATTCAAGAGGTAGTGCTATAGAAAATTTCCCGATCGGAGAACCAATATGCTGATAAGTTAGCCAAATTGACTAGTTCCCTAAGCCCCTAGAAACTGGACAAGCCAGTTGAGCAAACGTTATTAGTAGCCCACATTGAGCGACAAATTGAAGAAGCAATACAAAGTGATTAGCGGATGCCTTTGGTTTTGTTCCTCCATTAAGGAATTTTACTGGCTGACCGGGAGCAAGCGGAAGGCTCTGTTAGTTTGACGGGTAAGTGGATAGTGGGCCCCTAGCCCAATAACCTCATATTTATTTTTTGGCATTTATGTTACGAAGGACAACAAATATTCTATATGTAAAATATACATCAGAAGTTTCCTCTCTACTAAATGCAAAGATTACAAATATATTTTAGGAAAGGTGTTAAAGTATTTTTATGGTTTGTTCATTTTTGGACATGCTTTGAGATTCGTGTATAGATCAATAATAATATTATAAAAGGGGGTCTCCTTCTGTATGCAAGGTACACGATGCTAAGTATTTTTATACACTTATAGTTACTTTTCCTTTCACTATTTCTTTACTAGACTTGATCATTAATTTGAATATCGAATAACCTATGCCGAGGATCCCTCTCCTGACTCGGTTACTAATACTCTTTGTGATTCATATGACTACTTGAAATCACTTTTACTGAATCGAAGTGTTCAAGAAGTTAGCATCTGAGCCACGTCTCTAACTTTTTATTTCCACCAATTTTAAACAGAATCAACATCAACAAAATTTTATTAGTGAATTGATCTACCTTTACAAACCGATTAATAATTTAGTCTGTACAAATTTTCCCTCACGAGAATTTGTTTGATTGTTTCCTACATAAATGGCCAAAGGTAGCATTTTTTAGTTACCTTCAAACAATCCTGATATAGCAATAGACAAAAAAGGATTTCTTTTAAAAGAGGGGTTAGAAGTAGATTTTCCAAATTAAATATTGAGAACTTAAAAATATTTTAGAAAACAGGGCCACAGTGTAATTTTTCCCGTCGTTTGCCCTTCGAAGGGAAACCCTTGGGTTCCGTCATCGACCGAAACCTAGCGGCGAGGCGGTTGTTATCCATGGCGACGGAGCCTCAGAAGCGGTGCCTCTACGAGGTTCTTGGTGTCCCCCGCGACTGTTCCCAGGAGGAGATCCGCTCCGCGTACAGGCGCCTCGCTCTCCAGCTCCACCCTGACAAGGTTGCTGCCTCCGGAGCTGCTGATGCGGCCTCAGCCACCGCCGCCTTCCAGCAGCTTCTCCACGCCTACGAGGTCCTATCCGACACGAAGGAGCGCGCTTGGTACGATTCCCACCGTTCCCAGATCCTCTTCTCCGACTCCTCTTCCTCCAAGGGTCACAAGCCGTCCGCTTTCTTTGACCTCGATCTCTTCGCCTTCTTCTCGAGCTCCGTATTCTCCGGTTATTCCGACTCCGGCAAGGGCTTCTACAAGGTCTATGGCGACCTCTTCGCCAAGGTCTACGAACAAGAGATCTGGTTTGCAAAGCAGATGGATCTGGGCGCCGACGCCGTTGCTCCTTCCCCTCTCATCGGTAATCTTGATAGCCCGTATTCACAGGTTTCAGCTTTTTATAATTATTGGCTTGGCTTTTCTACTGTGATGGACTTTGGATGGGTGGATGAGTACGATTCTTCACTGGGTCCTAATCGAAGATCCAGACGTGCTATGGAGGAGGAGAACAAAAAATTGAGGAAGAAGGCAAGGAGGGAATACATTGATACTGTGCGTGGGTTGGCAGCATTTGCAAAGAAGAGGGATAAAAGGGTAGTTGATATGGTGGTAAAGAAGAATTTGGAGGAAGAAAAGCGACGTGCAGAAGAGAAGGCAAAGAAGAAGGAGGAGGAAAGGAAGAAGATGGAGAGGACAAAGCTGTACCAAGAGCCTGAATGGACAAAAATTAATGAGGAGGAGTATGAGTTTGATGGTTTTGAAGATGAGAATGACAAAAAGGAAAAAGGTGGCCAGGAGTTCTATTGTGTGGTGTGTAATAAGAAATTTAAATCAGACAAGCAGTGGAGAAATCATGAGCAGTCGAAGAAGCACAAGGATAAAGTTGCAGAACTGAGGATGGCATTTGAGGAGGATGAAGAGTTTGTAGAAGAAAAGCTTGATGATGGAGCTCACGTGAGCTTTGACTATGTTCCTCAAGAATCAGAAGAAAGCGATGATTTTGAGGAGGTTTCTGAAAAATTTGCAGACGCATTAGAATTGTCAGAGGATGATGAGGATGGAGGTCATCAAGAGGATGTAGCATTGCAGGAGAATGACAATGAGGAGGAGCATGCCGAGGAGACGGATGATGAAGCTAGCATTTTGGAAGCAATGGTCACAGGCCGTAGGAAAAATGACAACTTTAACCATTATGATTCGTTGTTGAATAACATTCCTAACAATGTTGAACAAAGTAGCATGGAGTTTGGTAGCCAAAAAAGAGGCCGCAAGAATCACACATCGGGGAAAGAAAATAGTGAAGAGGATCCTGAAGTTAAGGAAAGGGATGAAATTAGTAGGGAAGAAACAGAAGTTCAGAACCAAGAATCAAGTCCATTTTTGAATGTTGAGTCTCCTTCTCAGTCATTCAAGGTTGAATCAGCAGTTAGTAAAAAAAATATTTCTACTGCAAAGAATCAGAAATCCAAAAAACAACAGGCTGATGGCAAAGGTGCTGGAAAGAAGATTTCACCTGCTGATTCTAACAGCTTATTCAGAGGAAAGAAGCAAAAGGTAATCACATCTTTTTCATCTAATGCTATTACAATTACTGTGACCCTTGCGAATTAACTTTATTTGCTATTATCTTTCTTGTTAATTCTATAATTAACAAATTCTATAACTCAGTGTCATTTATTTTTTATCTCTTTTTACCCAGAATAGATGTATGATCTATTCCATTATTATCCATCCTCTTCCGAAGTAAAGTGAGCATAAGTCTATAAAAATCTGGATACTCTTTTATCAACATTAACCATCAATCTTTTGTGAAAATAGTCTGCCTACCAACCTTATCTCAATATATAGGCTATACTTCCATACAAGGCTTCAAAAGCAGTCGTCAAAATATCAGAGTGACAGCTAGTATTATGTACATACTCACCTAAGTGCAGATGCCCGCCCCAACTACCAACTAAGTGCATATGGCCATCCTGACTACCACCTAGGTTTAA
Organism: Zingiber zerumbet; assembly: GCA_037833815.1. Lineage (NCBI taxonomy): Eukaryota > Viridiplantae > Streptophyta > Magnoliopsida > Zingiberales > Zingiberaceae > Zingiber > Zingiber zerumbet. The sequence continues at coordinate 16,380,787 of JBBMJZ010000122.1, read as the reverse complement.
GGTACAAGCTTGAACTACTATTTATTTGATGGACGATGGAAGGCAATGTTGAACCTCAACTTGGTGCTTAAGTCTTCTAAAATGCATAGAATCCCAGAATCTAGAAGTAAATCTAGGATTACAGTTGGAGATAATATTGAGGAACACCATGAATACTGATGATTACATCAGCATACAATTCTGCTTATGGTCTAGTTTGAATTATAGCAGTGCATGGATAATATTCTGAATCATCATTTTTCTTGCATATGGTTAATGTAGTTCTATGATGGAATTACTTGCTCTATGATAGTTTGTACTGGGCAAACTGTTTAAATTATACTTCAGTCTGTAAAGTTGCCACCGGAGAAAACATAGGTTGACTTCATGTGAGTTTAAATTGGGTTCACTACGAATTCAAGGGGGACTTTGATGGTTTAAAATTAGTCAAACTAGCCTGTATCACATGTTTGTTACTACTCATCAACGCCAAAGGACATTATGGGAGAGGACACACCATAATACAACAATTAGCTAAATGCATACTAATATGAAGTTCATTATGCACATAGTGTCAACTAACTAATTTTGGAAACGAGATCCTCAAGTCCGCATTTAGTGAACCAGGGCCCTGGTCCAATGCAGTGATAGGTGGATTCAATGGCCCCCACCTACTAAACCGGTGGGGACCATTGAATCCCGCCTATCACTGCCCTGGTCTGGGAGCGGACTAGGGTAGGCGGGACCAGAGGATCCCGCCTGCTAATTTTGTCCCTGATTTCTGTTAAAAAATATCTAATCCATAAAATATTTGCTTGTCATAGGGGAAAAAAATTCTTGGCACTTTTTCTTTAATGAATAATGCTAATACACAAAATTGACAGCATTCAAGTTACTTTAATCAGTTACTAAACTTTTAACCTTGTAGCATAACATCTTGTTCTTGATTGCATATACCCATTTCTGTATGGAATATGGGTGCAGCAATGGGGTACAACGATATTACAATCCTTTTTGCAAGTTTTTCTTGATTTGAAAATATCACGATGTTTACTGGGTTCTCTTCAATTATTCATGTTATGTCAGCTTGACTTTTTTTTATGAACATTTTGTACGATTTGAAACAGGCAAACTCAAAAGCACCCTCTAATGAGTGTGAGACATGCGGGGAAACCTTTGCAACAAGGTAACTTATTGCTCTTCTAATCCATTCCTCACTCCTAATCCTCGTGGATATATATTTTTCCTTGTATGCTTGAGCACTTTCTAACAGTGTTTATTATTATTTGATGTTAGGAATAAATTATTTGCGCATTTAGGGGACACAGGCCATGCTTCGTTGAAGCACAGGTGAAAAGACATCCTGCCTTTGCATCAAGCAATTATCAAGACAAGCAAGTCGACAATTCTTTTCAGATAAATTTATCTTTGCTCACCTGCTCTTTGCTCGGTAAAAGGATTGCTATATCTGAACCCATTTAGATACGATGACAATTTTTGGGATTTCAGATATATGCAATGAGAAATATTTTCTTTAGAATTGGCAACACACCATATGTACAATGAATTTTGACAATTAATATTAATTCTTTTTGTTAGACGTCCATTCGATTTCCTTTCTGAATTTCCACAGATGCAATGTAAGATGCTGTGGGATTAAAAGGTTCGTCTTTGTTGTAGATTGAAACGGCAAAACGAGACGGACTTGCTAAAGATTGCTGTATTTATCTTGAACTTTGCATTCATCGATCGGGATTTGGAGATACTGCAATAAGTTTGAGTTCTGTCAATCATGAACAGAGCTTAGAGGGAAATGAATAAATTGAAATTGTTTATGAATGAAAATTTTAAATCTTATAGATGATCAAGAAGCAAGGCAGGATGGCATGGGGATCAAACACCAGGAGCTCCCCCTTCCCTAAACTCACTGACTCGCCTGCCCTCTCGGGCTCCGACTCGGCCCTGACCCGGCCGGCGATCACCCGGCACACCAGCATCGCTCGCCGCCCGCTTCCGCTGGCCTCGTGAGCCTCGCCGCTCCTCGCGAAGGTCCGGATGCCCCCCACTCCGGCATCGCGCAAGGATGTCGAGGGGCGGCAGCAGTAGAAGCGCATCATCTCGCTCCCGTCGGCGGCGCAGCGAGCGTCGTCTGGCCTGGCGGCCCGGGATCGTACCGCGGCGCGGTGGGCCTCGAAGCGGGCGACGCTCCTGGGCGTGTTGCGGACGCGAAATACCGTCTCGACCTCCCCGGGGAAGCCCCCGGCCCCGGGGGTCCAGTTGGAGGCGAAGATGACTTCGACGACGCGGCGGGAGGGGTGGCCGCGGGGGAGCTCGAGCCACGCCGGTGAATCAAGGGAATCAGAAGCATCGTGTTCAGATTTAGGTTTAAGCAAATCGGGCCCGCCGGGGACGTCAGCGCCGGCGGAGTCGGCGCAGGACAGAAATGGCGGTAGGAACGTCGGCAGGCGCTTTTTTCCGGAGGCAGAGGAAGAGGACAACCGCGCCGGTGGTTGCGCGACGACATCATCGACGGCGTTGGCCTTGCAGCTCAGGAACTTCACCCACGGCGTGGCCATTCGGAATTGGACGGAGGGCGACGTTAATCGGTAAGGGCTTTCGTTACGTTTTATAAAATAGGAGTCATTCAGATAAATACCAAAATGAACGGCAAATAATTATTTAATTATAATAAAAGATGAACATGCTCGTGTCCATCGACTACCAAATATGTGTGAAGGGAGGTAAAACGGAGAAGTTTAAATGGTAAGTGACGTTTGGGTGGGACATACCCTCTGTTGAATTTTAACATCCCCATTATTACCATCCCAACCTAAACATTTACCATTTAACCATTCCTCGGCAATGACATTAACATGGTTGCTCAGATTGCAAAATTAAATAATCACAGAAATAGCTTTAATCGTTAGAAATTTGGAAAGTTAAGGATCCTTTCCGTATCTCTGTAATTTATATATAAAACAAATAGAACTTAACATTTCTTTATTATGTGCCACCTGTTCTCCATGCTACTTGCCACACATGCATTAATACAATACCTAAACCCTGAGAAAGTTGAATTCAGGCTTTTATTTAGTTACAGACAGGGACAGGGAAAATATAAAAATAAAATAGAGAGATTAGTAAGTTCTAGAAAGCTACCAAAGATTACTTATACAAAACAGGTGATAGAATTTAAGTTTTTTGTACGTAAATCATCTGAAGACATGCACAATGCATTAGAATTGGAGCAGAGCAACAGATACAAATCACTCGGGTTCCTTTTAAGTTCTCACCATTCAATTTCAATCACAATATTGGCCACCGTTCAATTGAGCTTTCCTTGTAAAATTGCAGGAACAACTCTCAAGATTTCATTGTAATTCTTGATCTCTTATATAAATCTGTTCTCCTTGTATTTTTTAAAAATTGACCTGTAAGTGTATAATTAATTTGGTTCATAAATTTTAGTTAGTGTTACAATGACCTGCAGATTCCGATTCTTGTACCGAACACCAAATACCTGGAATTAGCTGGGCTTGTTGTGATCTTGGATATCTCTACTATTAATTTCATAATTTTCAAGCATGTAGTTATGTATAGCTTTTTTATTTTTGTTAAACCTAATATATCTAGCATGATGTTTTTTCATAGATTGGCAATGCCTGTGGGGAGAAATGGAAAACAATGTCATTTGAGGTTGGATCTTGCATCTTTTTATACACCAATGCATATGATTTAGTTTTGTTTGGTATAAGAAAAAATGCTATAATACATATAAACGTCTATTTGCAAACGTGAATGATTCAAGGCAACTAAGACTATGCAAGAGTTAGAAGAGCATTGTTATTGTATGAGATTGGAGACAGAGACAAGGTCATTGCTGAGATGGAGGATGTATCCATTTATCTAAAGGGATACCTAGATACTTCTTCAAGATTAATTTTATTCTTCCTACAATACATCTTTTACAAGTTTTTATAAGGGGTATCTTTCATCCTACAGAGATACATGCAGCTCTAGCTGCATCATTGTATGCTAACAAGCATGTTGTACTCCTTGCCGAGAACCAGTTGACAATTTCCACTCTTTTGAATACTCATTATACTTATCTCTCATATGTTAGGGAAACTAAGCATTGGCCTCCGAGATTAATCGATTCCTTGTAGCATTTCATCACACTTTCCTAACAAGCTCCAATATCTTGCTTGGTTGATAAATGGTGATGCATTAAGTCTTTTTCAATGCAGATGTTAATGGGTTAGAAACAAATTTTGTGTATCACTTCTAAAGGGCATCATATCACAGGTAAATTCTAAAGGATACGTCTGATATGCTTGTTTAAGTTGATTACATATGATTTTTCTTCTTCATTGCAAGTAACTTTTATGTGAGATATAAATTTTCAGTAATATATATATTCTGCATTGCTGATAACACACATGCCAAACATACAATTTTTACTTTAAGCCTCTTCTCAAGTGCAACGAGAAAGCCACATATAAACATAGCTAAGTGATGCTCAAAATTACTTGCATGATGCTCTTTGAGGAGACATTGATAAGCGAAGAGGAGGAAGAAGCACTACTTGATCAAAATATCGAGGATTAAGATGCAGAATATAGAAAAATAAAAGTCCATGGCTGCATATATCAAGAGAGAGGTTCGTCATCATTTATCTCCATTCTCTTAGAAAATTGCATGGGCCTAATGACCTTTCTTTTTTGTTAAAATTTGCTTGAAAGTGGAAAGTTCTCAAATAAATCTAATAACTTTGAGTGATTGATAAGGATGTTGGATATGTATCTGCGAGAAAAAAGAGTTCTCTAATGAATCCAAACTTATGTGTTGCTTAAGTTATTTTACTTTAAGACTTTTGATCTTTCACCGATCTATGTTTGTTTTCTTTGATACACAGGTTTGTTCTGTCTTGGTGCAACTTATAGAAGTTCGACCATCATTCCTAGAGGTATGTAAAAAAACATTATTTGGTTTTCAGGTGGATTTGTTCATATTTCTATTGATTGCCCATGTTGGTTGTGTGCTTTTGCCATTATATCTTAGACAAACATCACAATGGGAAGATGTTGTGGAATTCTAAAATAGTAGCATCAACATTTCTGCTAGCACAACCATGACATGATAGCACATAGTGAAATGTGGATGTTGATTATATAAGATATTGTACATTAAGCCATGAGTTTGTTCTCCTTTTTTGGTTTATCAGTTATGTTATGTTGTTTGTTCATTTAATGCTAAGTAAACTGTCTTGATTCCTACTTCAGAATCTCAAAGTTTATAAAATCCACTAGAGATATTGTTGTTCCATTTTTGTGGGCCATCAGGACTAACTTACATTTTGTCTTGAATCTTTCATGTGCAGTGCCTTTTCAGATATTTTGAAGGTGAATGGAGGTATTCAAAAGCTCCAGCTAAATAGCTCAGGTATGGATGATTACAGGAGCAACAACTACATGCTATGTGGCATTGCATCCTAACCTTATGGGTGTGATTGGGAAGTACTTCGAAGAAGAACTATCAAGAAGGCTTTGGGATTTAAGTGAGAAGATGGTTAAAGTCAATGAGTAAAGAACATTCTAAGTCAAGAGGATAAGTAGCATCTATAAAGATCCTTTAAGTTCATGAAATAAGATGTAGACTATAGGAGTAGTTTTGAGTGTCTCCTAATTAAAAATTTCTTGTATGCAAGTAATTATGCTTGTTATAGAAGTGTAAGGATGATAATTTATATATTTATCTTGGTTGTTTATTTAATAATATGTCGTTGATTGAAGTAGATTTATTTTCATTTATTTTTTATTTTTAAAACCTCTTGGATAACGCTTTTTTATGCGTTGTGAAACTGTTGTCTTTGCTAAAAAAAACAATGCTTTTTATATGTTGTCTTTGAAAAAGATAACGCTTTTTATACGTTGTGCTCAAAAAAGACAACGTCTTTTATGTATTGTCTTTGTAAAAAAACAACAACGCTTTTAAAG
>JBBMJZ010000122.1:16343203-16358882 GCA_037833815.1 Zingiber zerumbet | reverse complement strand
TTGTAGCTCGGGCACTTATCAGTATCTCCAATTTTTCTTGGGTTAGCATCATAGTGGTGAGTTGTCCAGCATCTTCCATCTTCACGTTTCGGCTATAGGAGAAGTTCCCACGGACGACGCTAAATATGATCCTATCTGAAAGCGGAGAAGACAGTAGGCTGGGCATATAGCTGTACGGTTAATTAGATGAAGACTCCTCGCTATCCTGTAAAATCGGGAGTGTTAGTGCCAGGCCGGGAAGGGGTTTCTAGTGTTGGTCTTCTGACGCTCAAGTCAGTTCTTAGCTCGATGGAGAAGAACAGTAATAAAAAAACAATAGCTACTGTAGCGTATAGAATAACAAGATATCACATGTTTTCGTCTGTGGATGGAAACCCTTTGTTATACTGTTACTGTAGTGTCTGTGCACACATCTTAAAGTATATGCATATTTTCCAAAGCGTCCTAGAAAAAGACAAGTCAACAAGTGTCCCTGACACCTTTCCTTAAGCAGGCACGCAAATCTGTAATGTAGTAGGCTAGAAACTTCTAAAGTACAATTTGCATGTTGGACATGATCTGTTGTCAGCAGCACAAACTTCCAAAAGAGTACTATGAGATATGTAGGTGGATCCCACTATAGGTCGACCAGGAGCCGCTCGGCAAGGACGTCCCAGCTTGGTCATATTGAACAGAGCTATTTTCCTTCACTCGACTTTCCTGTTGTCAGAGGGTTGCCTTTGTTCAACCGGACGTGTCATCAATCGATAAGGATGGTGGGTCAGGAGATTCACTGTTTGTCTCTTAACCCATCACCAATTTTTAGAGGATGGTCGTTCGGCCGGTCACGTTTGACCGATCTTGGAGGCTCGTTCGGCCAAACTCATCCGATTTATGATTTTAGACTTTTAACTGTTTTGACTTTGATCTACACGTCAACTGCTCTTTCCTACTTTGACCCATTTTTAGTGGAGTTCCTTTTCATCACCACATCAAGTATAATCTTATATTTAAACGAGTTTCAATTTGATAAATTATAGATCCCCTAATTCAATCTAAGTTCAGAGTTATGATTTCTAAATGGGTAGAATTTCAATTCTACCTAACCTGATCGATCTGCTCTCCTCTATAAAAAAAAATGATTCCAAACGCTCCTATATCATTTTGAAACTTCTGGATTGTAGGATCATACAATTTTATTATCTGAATCACAATTTTATAAACTAATGCTTGTACCATGCATCCATACAGAAATTGCTACTGCCTGCCTGTTCCTTACATTTATTTCCATCCATATTCTCCTTCTGTAATAAAAACAGAGGGAAATCAAAGGGATATTTCATATATAAAATTATAAATGGACTGTTTTATTAATCCCTGTTTCGTTTAAACTTAAAGTGGACTGACCAAGGTGGAAGAAAACTTCTATGGAGGCCCTTTAATCAGGGATGAAATTAAGATTTTATTTCTGATGGACTAAATTTAAAATAAATCATCATTTTTTTATCTAAAAAAATTTTATTTATAAAAAAAATTAATATATCATATTATATAACAAATCTTTCATAATATAATAATAATAATAATAATAATAATAATAATAATAATAATACTTCAATAAAATATAAACAAAAAAAATTCAAAAAATTAAAATACATTAAAAGAGTATAAAGAGAATAATAAATTTATAAAGGGTATCAAAAATATAATAAATCAAGTTTATACTATGTTTTACTTTAAGATTTTTCATTAAATTCATCTATTATGGATTTAATTATGGACTAGTTAGAAAATATTTAGATTTTTAAATTTTAGATAAAATTTAAAACTTTAAATATAGAGAAGAGGACACATTAGACTAATTAAAAAATTTATAATAAATTTTAATATTTAGACTAAATAATATATCTTAATAAAGAAAAGTTAATATTCTGTTATAAGGAGGGAGCCAGCCGGCCAAAGCCGAGGCTAGCCCGCCACTGCGGCATTAACAGTAGGGTTCTGTTCGGCCACTTGGGGCTTCGAGACGCTACTGTAGGTTTAAATGCCACGTGATGGCAGCGGCTTGAGGTGGTTGTAGCAGAAGTCGAGTCCTCTGCCTCGCGCTCCGCTCTTCGCTTCTCTTCCTCTTCGATCTTCGCTCTCTTCCAATCTTCCTCCGCCGCGCATTCAGGAGAAGGATAGCCGATCGAGGAGATGGTGGGGCCGGCTCGCCCAGTCTTCGTGCTCTTCGGATCTTCCATCGTCCAGTTCAGCTTCAGCAATGGCGGATGGGGAGCCATCCTCGCCGACGTATATGCCCGCAAGGTACTTGGCCTACCCTCCTATCGGTCGATATGATGATGCCATCTCACGATTTCACCTATGCGAACATTAGTTGGAATTTCTAGTTCACGTTCGTAGATTGTGGTTGGCGTGCAATGCGGTGGGAAAGGACTAAGGTTTGCAACTTGATGTCAGAGGTTCAGTGGTAAAATGTGAATAGTTTCGATCATTTGTCTGGATAGAGGGTCCGGCGTCTTTTGTTCTTGTGGTCCATGGAATGAGAATAAGCAACAAAAATGTGGATTTTCAATTTTGTTTTCTTCCCATTTTCACTTTGTTGATTCTCTTTTAGCAAATACTCCAAGCATTTATTTTAGATAATTAAATAATTATAGGGATGGTAATGCAAACAAGGAAACAAATATATAGTAGTAAAGTAATTGAAGATCAGTTTAGTTCAAAAGAATCAACAATTAATATCTCTTTTCTTTAATTAAGTAATTAAAGGAAAGAAATTGTAAGCTTTAAACTTAGAAAATATTAAAAATTTGCATATCTGCCATAAAGGAAAAGAAATTGAAATCTTCAAGAGTAGAAATCATTCAAGATTGAGGCATCTACAATAAATAAAATTAAATTGCAAAATATTCAAGATTGACTCATTTATAATAAATAAGAGATTTGATTTTTTTATTATTTAGCAATTAATATTTTTATTTTGATAATAAATAGAGAATAATTATAATCCCTATTAGATTAGTTTATATTTTTAATTTAAAATATTGATTTTCATATTTACTATTGAGTCTAATCTATAAAAGGAGTTCCAGTCATGTATTTTAATCATCTTTATGTGTGAGAGTTTTTCCTTCTGTGTGAGGTTATTTCTTTATTAGTTTCATCCACTTTGTTCCTAGTTGTTGGGTGGCTCGATAGTTCAAATTTGGCATTGCGTCAAAAGGGAAAAAGATTAAAAGACATAGGAGTTGAGGCCTCTCAGACATTGCTTGCTAGGAGATCATAACCACCCTATATCAAAATCAATACTCATATTATTTTAGTTATTCTCATTGCAAATTCATACAACAACAATAATTAAGTCAAGTCTTTATCTTACTAGTTAAGTAGGGTCGGCTTTACCTATGATGGATCCTCAGACGCTATTGGGCTCAATCCTCTACTACATTCTTATCTATATTAATCTCATTGTAAATCCATATGGCAGAAATTCTCCTCATTAATTCAATTCATTAAACACCATATGACAGGAATTCCCCTCCATGGTCAATTCAATTCATTAAACACTTGGAATCCTGATCTAGCAACACAAGCTAAGCAAACACAAAAAAAAAACGACAACCCAATACTCAGTTCAACTTGCACCTAATTGACGAAAATATTTAATAATAATCTGTATGATGTGAGAGTAAACAATACAAAAAAGCACTCAAACAAGGCCTTGCAAGCTCTCACTCTTTATATACACTTCTTTCAAAAATATTGAGAAACAAAACAAGAACCTTCACACACTCCTGAATGCCAAAAAAACTAGTAGAGAACAAACGTCCTCTCAATGCTTCCCAGCTCCCTCACCTCTTATGTGCCACATAATCAACAAGACAACCAAAACATGCAACAAAAATTATAAGACACGCCCAAATTCATAGGCTAAAATAGTCTTTAAATATGTTGTTGTATTCATTGTTTGATGCGCCTGAGCCTCCATAGCAAAACATGAGACTAGGTAAAAATGAACTAGAGTAGAGAAAAACATACTTTAAAGCTAGAGATGAGAATTTAGAAGCCTATATATCATGGTTGATTACTAACAAGAGAGCGTTACAAACATAAGAACAATGTGCAGAATCAAATCAACCTTATGGGGATAGATTGACTTGCCAACTTGATAGACCGAACAAGTTTTAGCCTTTTGATCTCATTGATGTTGTCTTTTTCTTGTTTGTTGTATCAATTTGACTTTATTTTCAAAAGAATATTTACTTAACACATCAGTCCAGAATTTTTTTTTAGTTTTATGCTGCGTTATCATATTTTGACCTTTCAAATTTTTTTTATTTTCTTTATCCAATTTAGGCTGATATTATACTACGTGGATATCTTGGTTGGAACTCTAGGCGTGGTGTTCAAGTGCTTGAAGAAGTTTTCCCAAAGGTAAACATATTATTCCTTCTGTTTATCATGATTTGATGACTCTAGAAGCATGATAGTCTAGGAAGTTCCAAATGCAATTGTACAGTTTGTGAGTTCCAAATGCAAATGTGCTACAACATTGTCACATTATGTGGTCCATGATATTCTTCCTCAGTATTATATACTTGTACAGTTGGTGGGTTTCATGTATAAGGTTCTTCCTATTTTGGTGGAATTGGATGATTCTGACTCTTTTCCTGTGCATAAAGTCAATTCGATTGAATCCTCTCACCATGAGAGTTCTTCTCATTATATAGAAAATGTTAGTTATTTATAGGACGGATTTTCATCCATAAATCCAAGCTAATTTCTAGTGATCTATCTAAATCAGGAAAGTATAGTTATACTATTAATTACAATATATTTACTACTAAGGAAGTCACAACTATAATATATTTATAGCTATTAATTAAGGCTTGATATATGCTGTCATATATGTTTCATCCTTGATGTAAGCTGTCATATATGATGTCATCCACCCTCAAATTGATGTTGGTCGATCAAGAAACATCAATTTGTCCACTAGAAACTGATGAAGTTGTCATGTCAAAGCCTTAGTAATATATCAGCTATACGAAGGTTAGTGGAAATACGAGGAAGAGAAATAATATGAGTGTCAAAGGTTGCACAAACAAAGTGACGATCCATCTCAATATGTTTAGTATGCTCATGATAAAAAGGATTAGCAGCAATTTGAATGACACTAGTGTTATAAGCATTGAGCCAGAGTAGGAGTAGACTGAGAGAAACCAAGCTCAGCTAGAAGACCACGAAGCCAAACAATCTCAGAACAAGCAGTTGACATAGCGCGGTATTCAAACTCCATAGAAGATTTAGAAACACAATCTTGCTTCTTACTCTTCCAAGAAATCAAGGAATTACCGAGAAACATACACCAACTCATGATAGATCGACGAGTATCAGGACATCCTATCCAATCAACGTCACTATAGGCAACAAGATGAAGAGGAGAACCAGTTGAAAAAAAAAAATCAATAACAAGGCGTCACATGAAGATATTTAATGATTCGATAATCAACAGCTAAATGCAGATGACGGAGAATTGTCATAAATTGACTAACTTGCTGAACAACAAAGGAAATGTCCGGTTGAGTAATAGTCAAATAGTTTAAGCTGCCCACCAATTGTCAAAATATAGTATGATCAAAAAAAAGATTACCCTCCTCACACCAGTACTTTGTGTTTACTTCAAGTGAAATAGCTATAGTTGAAGCATCTTGGAGACCAGCTAAATGAAGCAAATCTTGTGTGTACTTATGTTGGATGCAAAAAAAAACCAGAAGAATTAATATGAACTTCCAAACCCAAGACATAAGTAAGAGGACTGAGATCCTTCATATGAAATGAGGCTTGAAGATGTTTCAAAAGAGCAATCAAAACATAATCGGTCCCAGTGATAACAAGATCATCAACATAAACTAGGAGAATGACAATACTAGTAAATGTCTTGCAAAGAAACAAAGATGAATCATATTGGCACTGCTTGAATGAAAATTAGAGCAAAGTAGATCTGAATTTATCAAACCATGTCTCAAGGAGCTTGATTTAACCCATATTGAGATTTCTTCAACTTACAAACATCCAAAGAAGAAGAGGAAGAAGACAAACCCTGCGATGGAACCATGTAAATCTCTTCTTTGAGATCACCATAAAGAAACACATTCTTAACATCCATCTAATGAAGTGGTCTTCCTTGTGAAGCAACAATTGAAATAACCATTCAAACTGTTCACATCTTGGTAACCCAAGCAAAAGTCTTGTCATAATTGATGTCATACTCTTGTTTGATACCCAAGGCAACCAATCGAGCCTTATAGCGATCTAGAGTACCATCTGAATGAAGCTTGATAAAGTAGAGCCATTTACAGTCAATGACTTTAACATTTGGAGGCAACCAATCGAGCCTTATAGCAATCTAGAGTACCATCTGAATGAAGCTTGATAAAGTAGACTCATTTATAGCCAATGACTTTAACATTTGGAGGCATACAACAATATCCCAAGTGTGATTGTCCACAAGAGCTTGAAGTTCTTCTATGGCCTTGTGCCAACAATCATGTTTAGCAGCCTCACATGAAGAAATATGAACAATGGACAAAGTAGTATGAAGAGATGTATCGGAAAAGCCGGACAGATAATTCTGGAAGAGTGTCGTGGGATGGTATGTGAAAGTTGATTTCTATGAAAGAAGCACTTTGAACAGGCGCAGATATCGAATCAAGCTCAGAAAGCTGTAAAGTTGGATGTTGTCATCGTTGATACACAAAGTCAGGCTTGATTCAGTCAAAAGTATTATATACCTCATCAAAATTAGGAGGGATAGGTGGCTCTGGCAAAGACTCAATATGAGTACTCAATATGAATAGAAAAGAAAATTTAATTTTTAAAGAAAACAACATGACGAGGGATACGAAATCGGTTAGAACATGGATCATAACAAACATAACATTTGTGTGAAATACTGTAACCCATAAAATCACATTTAATAGATTGAGTAGAAAGTTTATGGTGTTCATGAGGTGGCAAATGAACAAAGCAAACACAACCAAAAATTTGCATGTCAAGATAGTTGGGATGTTTATGAAAAAGATGATAATATGGAGATTCAAAGTTCAAGACATGTGAAGGCAAGCAATTAATTAATAAATTGCTGTAGATAAGGCCTCAACCCAGAATTTAAATGGAACAAAAGATTCAATCAATAGAGTTCGAACAATGTCTAACAAATGTCAGTTCTTATGTTCAGCACCATTTTACTGAGGTATATAAGGGCAAGCGTTCGAAAGCAATGCCTTTTGTTGGAGAAAATCATGGAATTCATGAGACATATATTCACCTCCAGAATCAGACCTTAGCACTTGATTTTTGAAAAAAAAAAAAATAGGTCTCAATATAAGCTACAAATGTTTTAAAGCCCGTAAAAACCTCATATTTAGAGCGAAGAAAATAAATTCAAATATATTTACTTTAATCGTCAATGAATGTGACAAAGTATGTGTAATTGGCATGAGATATAATATTAATCATATCAAGGCAGTTTTTTGCATGACTACCATGAGAAGGAAAAGAAAAAGACTTACTTTTACCTAATTTACATGTAGAGCATCAAAGGAAAGATGAGATGAGAAATGATCTTTATTGTCCAAGAAACCAGAATTTAATAAGTGAGATAAGACAACAAAATTAGGATGATCTAAACGTTTGTGTCATATTTCACCTTTTTGGTTTATAGTACTACAAGCTAAATAAACAAAATTAGGAATGTAAAAGTGTAAAGGAAACAAACGTCCAACTTTAGGCTCCTTCGCTAGTATCTTCCCTGACACCTGATCCTGCACAACACAACCATCACAAGAAAATCAAACATCATTATCAACCAATTGTCCTACCGAAATGAGACTAGTATAAAGCTCAGGAAATACCAAAACATCTTTGATTGAAGAATTAATATCCCCAATATCATGAATAGGTAACTTGCTACCATTACCAATCTGAATATTTTCATGATATTTTTTAACATTGCTAAGAGTCTTAGGAGAATTGGTCATATGATTGGATGCACCAAAATCCACAAGCTAAGATCAAGATGGTGTAGTATGTTTACCTTGAAGTCCTAAGAGCATCCACATCAGAATCTTTATTCAAAATCTAAAATTTAGGATAAAAGAACTACTTTATTAAATTTACATATCCACTTTTCACTATACAATGCATCAACTTCCCTATAATTTACCATATATTTATTTTTTTATTATTTTTCCTCTTTCCTTCATATTTTTTATTATTAGATGGAGGGGAGAGAAATTTTTCATTAGTAAAGGGAGGAGAGAGAAATATTATTTAATGTTTAGAGAATAGAATACATTCCCTAAATTTAGAGAACTACTATTCATAAAATGTATATTTAGGGAATGAGTAGGGTAACTGATGCAGATGTATTTTTTATGTAAAATGTAAAATTTAAGGTAAAAATTTAGTTTAGGGTAATTGATGTGAATGCTCTAAGGCTGAAAAGGTTGTAGTAATCAAAACCATTTCAAGAGTAAGTATTGAACCAATAGCTTGATTAGTAACAACAATAAACTGATTAGACGAGTAGGGCATTCTTATTAGGACATGTAGAGAGCTAAAGAAGGGGATGATTAGCTCCAATCGCTTCATTGATGATTTGTTGTAGCAGAAACTTGAAGCAATGCTAATTGGTTCGATTTTACTTGGTCTCCACCTCCTTGAGGTGACTAATCCAATGATCCACTCTCCTCACTCACAGATGTACTATGAAACCCTCCTTCCCAGAGGCGAAGAAGCCTCGTACAATATCAATATGAGAAATACAACAAGAGAATACGATAAAGATACAACAAGAACAAGAAAGTAAATACAACAATGAAAAACCTTACTTTTGATCTCTTGTTACTCTAGACTGCTTCTTATGCTTGGAAAGTGCAGCAACACTTCTCTTCCAAAACCTCAAGAACGGGCGAAAATTGGAGGAGAAGAAAAGTGATTTGAATCCTTCGTAAAATGCTTTATATCGTGTTGATTTAGGGTTTTCAATCGATTAACCTTAGTCTCAATCGATTACCACGTCGAATTTGATCAAATCCAGCCGTTCCAACCTCACAACGACCCTTTTTCACTTTTTCTAATCGATTAAGCCATAACGTAATTGATCGAGCAACTTCTTAATCAATCACCCTATCGATTCAAAAGTCTACTGTTCACTAGCGAACTTCTCCCAATAGATTACCCAATCGATTGACTTCAAGCTGGATCGATTACCTTAATCAATCTAGAACCTTCCTGTTTTGCGAAAAACAGCTCCCAATCGATCACCTGATTAATTATCTTTGGCCTTGATCGATTATCCAATCGATCCAGAACCCTTCTATTTTGAGAGGAAAATTTCCCAATCGATCACCTAATCGATTGGCTTTGGACCAATCGATTTCCCAATCGATTGCCCATGCCTAATCCCCTAAACTTGGTTTTAGGGTTCCTTTGTCTAACACTGAAGTCTTCCATGACTTGATTGGACTTCCCGTTGCCGAGCATACAGTCAACATTGACCAGTCAGGACTTCTTTACCAAGTGTCGGGCCAACCCTTTAACCAACTTGGACTTTTCCTTGCCTAGTTCCCGACTAGGACTTCTCTCGTGCCAAGTGTTTAGCTCTCAGCTAATCCACCTTAGACTTAACCTAGTTCCCAACTAGATTTGCATGGTCCCGCTAGGACTTCACTTTTGTCGAGTGTTTAGCTTCCAGCTAACCCACCTTGGACTTAACCTAATTCCCAACTAGGTTTACCTAGTCCCACTATGACTTCTCTTGTGCCAAGTGTTTAACTCTCATCTAACTCACCTTGGACTTAATCTAGTTCCCAGCTAGGTTTGCCTAGTCCACTAGGACTTTACTTTTACCTAACTTCCAGTTAGGACTTTACAAGTCAAGTCTCCAGTCAACCTTGACCTATTTGACTTCTCATTCACACATATTGTCTAAATATCAAAACTCAAGCTTGAGCCAACCCGAACTTAGTCAACTTGGTCAACCTTTACCCAAGGAAAATTGCACCACCACTCAGGAGCTCGAGTGATCAATGCTCAGAAGATTAGCACTCGAACCCCACTTGGATTCAGGCACACGAGAACACAACCCACTCAGGTTGCTCTCGCTCGGGCTTGGGCTCAGGCTCAGCAATTGGCCGCTTAGCTCAGTATGGTGACTTGGCTAGCTTGAGATGGAGCGACGTAGGTGTATCTTGCTGACTTGGTATGGGTTGGATACCGACACTATTATGAGTCACCCCTCCAAGATGAGTCAAGGAGCTATAGCGTGCGACTAGATTAGAGTATGGAGGGCAACATGATGTAACAATTGGCCTGAATAGGTTGAACTAACTAAGCGGGGGAAAGTAGATATTGATTATGTTCAAAATTATTTCAATACAATCGAACTTAAGGTGACTCTGTCTGATACGAAGAAAATTTTATAGGTGACTCTATCCTTAACAAAAGAAAATTTGTTGGTAACTCTATCCTTATAGAAAAAAAATTGACATGACTTCATCTCAGATAGAAGAAAATTTAGAGGTGACTTTGTTTGAGATGGAGAAAAATTTAGAGGTGACTTCGTCTCTAATAGAGAAAAATCTTTTGAGGCTATATTCCATCCAAAACAAAGGAAAATGTGAAGGCGACTCTATAGCTAGGACTGATAGAAACACCTGAAGATATACAGAAATGATCCATGAGTAATAATTCAATACTATTAATCCTCAAAATACAATAATCAACAATTCAACACTAACTCTTGAATAAGTATCCCGAGCGGATATTCCCTAATAATTATGTTTTCTAAGTTATTTGACGTAACCATGATTCCTCTTTCTAATTGCTCTCAAAAATTCCAAACTACATTTTTGTCTAGGCATCACCAATCCTATAAGTGTAAGGAAATATAGTTAACACATAATAAAATCATAATATGTAGTAATCTTCATTTTTTTTTTTTTACTTTTAGATCGATTGAATTATAAATAGACATTCCTGACTAATTAAATCATAACTCATGAACAATTAAAATAGGACAAAAATTACAATGCTACCTTTTACTATCATTGTTATAAAAAAAACATCCCTTTTCAAAAAATAAAAATAAAAATAACATCCCAGTATATTTATTATCCAAAAAAATATTTTTATTTGAGTCAGGCCATCTCAATAGTTGTTGCGGCCCTAGGTAAAAAATATTTAAATATTCAATATTTTTTAAAAGATTAATATTATTTTTTAAAAAAATACATGTTTATATTAAAGTTAATCTTCTAACTTTTTAAGATGCAAAATCACTGATTCAATTTTTATTTTTATTTTTAATTTTGAAAAAAAAAATTGTTGAAATTATACTAATAAGTATTACTAGTAGTTTTCTTTAAGCTAAAATAATTTTTTTTTATAAGGTTTAGTAAGTGTTGTTTTTTACTTATGGGTTTATTATTTTTTTAAAAAAAAAATAATTTTGAAAACAAATTTAAATCTTCAATATCATATAACACATCGTGTTTAAAAACTTAAGATTTAAATATTTTCCTTTTAGAAAATTATGTTATATAAAAAAAATAAAAAGACATGATTAATGCGGAGGAGGAGGAGGAGGAGGAGGAGAAACCAATAGACAAGAGAGAAAAAGAGTATAAAAATACAAACGAGAAAGGAAAAGGGCACGAGATCATCAGTGACTACGAGAGCACATATCTCTTTTGAGATCAATGCGGAACAAGAATAATATCTTCTTAACAAAAGTAATAACAAGGAGGCCCTTTTAATTTTTACCCCATTAAAATTAATATATATGATGAAGCAGAAGACGACACACTCGCACTCCACCTCCACACACCACTCGTATATTTCATATCCACTTCTATCTCTCTCACGGGCACTGGTCAAAAGTTTCATAAGGTGCAACACACACTCGCATCACATCCGGCATCCCACTCCCCCCACTCAGATAGCTGTCCGCCCTCGGACCAAACCACTCATACCCCTCCCTTTTTAAATGGAATGGAATTCAAATGGACGCCAGGCCAGACATATATTTATAATGCTATGCTCCTCCTTCATTCCTCTCCACCTTCCATTCTATGGTCACTGACCGAATTGATTAAATCAAAATTGAACAAATTGATTTTTTTTTTAAAGACAAATTGAATCAATTGAATTTTATCATCAAAATTGAATAAATTGAATTTATAAAATTAATTAAATTTTGATTTAACTGAGATTTTACTAACCTCTACTGCCCATCCTCTGACCTTTCAACTGCATCCTCTTCAATTCCAACTAGCTTGTCAGCTTAACTATCACTGCACTGCACTTAACTCGCCACCCAAAAGTATTAATGGTCTGCGCTTTCTGTCGTCCGTATTAAAACAAGGGTAAAAATTAAATAGCATCCTTGATTATTATTTTTATTTTAAAAAACTAAAATAATATATAAAAAAATATTCTTATTTCAGTGTGATGGATAAATAGCCTGAGGATTGCGAAGGCTGCGAGTCGTTTTCGGTGTCGTTGGAGCATAGTAAAATTTTACTTCTATGCTGTCCAGTACAGTGAGGGGTAAGATTTCGTTTGCGCGACGTGTCAGAAGATCATTAGTCGCCTGCGACTGCGACAGATCTTCGTCCATTTCGGGGGAGGCAAAACCGTCGTTGACATCGCGCCATTGACTGCCCTGCCGATTCTTTTAATTCCTAACCCGAGACTTTGGTTTGCGGAACCAGCACTCGTAGTCAACTCCTCGACGAGATTTTCTCCAGAGATTTCGACTGCCCCACCACCACCACCACCACCACCACCACATGCAGTGAAGTCAACTCTCCTCCTCCTCCTCTCTCTCTCTCTCTCTCTCTCTCTCTCGATCACGCACACCACCACCTAATCCTTTTTCTTTCTCGCTCACTCACCATCCACTATCCGCCTCCTTTACCTTCTCCTCCTCCTCCGACCGGCGCTCTTCGTTTCGGATTTCGCGAGATGGGAAACTGCTGCGCGAGGTTGACCTGTTGCTCCTGCTGTTGCGGCAGGCCCCCTTGCGGCGGCCGCCGCCGTCTCCGACACGTGGCAGATACCTCCGACTTCTACGATGAGTATTTTGGTCACTCGTTCTGCTACGTTCGTCCTGACTCGGCTTGCGGCGGCGGCGGCGGCGGCGGATTCTCCTCTTCCGCCGCTGTCGCCCCTGCTGTGGCATCATCCAAGGTTCACCACTCGGAAGAGACGACCACCTTCCGTACTATATCCGGCGCGTCCTTGAGCGCAAACCCGTCCACGCAGCTCTCCACCGCAGCTCTCCTGTTGGACCCTGCGGGCGACGGCGGCGCCCCGGCCTCTGCTGCCTTCGAGAGCTCCACGTCCTTCTCCGCCTTCGCGCTCCAGCCGTTTCCCCGATTCTCCGGGCCGCTTTCCGGCCCTATCGCCGGCGCTGCGGACAGAGGGTTTATGTCCGGCCCCATCGAACGCGGGTTCATGTCCGGGCCGCTTGATCACCGCGCCGCTCTCTTCTCCGGTCCCGTCGAAAATCCGCCTTCCATCCCCGCTCAGCTCCGCCGCAGTATCTCCCAGAGCTTCTCCCGGCCCCGCCGCCTAGCAGCCGCCACCTCCCTTCTCCGCGGCCTCACCAAAGCCATCTCCCGCACCATATCCTCCACCGTTCCAGCCGAAAGATCCATCAAGCCGCCCAAAGTTCCCTCCTTGGTGGCTGAGGGAGTTCCAATTCCACGGCCAGATTCGCCGGATTCACCGGCAGGCAACCTGGAGTGGGCTCAGGGCAAAGCAGGGGAGGACCGAATCCATGTCGTCGTCTCGGAGGAGCACGGTTGGCTCTTCGTAGGCATCTACGACGGCTTCAACGGTCCCGACGCCACCGATTACCTCCTTTCAAATCTCTATTTCGCCGTGCACCGAGAGCTCAAGGGGCTGCTGTGGGACGACCAAGAAGGCACTCTTTCCCATCTCCTCTCCAAGCCGCTCGCCGCCGTCCCTGTTTACCCCGCGGAATTCGGATGCTGCAGAGCCGGGGAGCAGAGCGGCACTTGCGAGTGGCAAAGGGAGAACTACAATTCGGGCCCTGAGGGCCGGCGCAAGGATCGGGAGGTCAACCATTCCCAAGTGCTCAAGGCTCTGTCTCGTGCTCTGAAGAAGACGGAGGAAGACTACTTAGACGTCGCCGACAAGATGATCTCCGAGAACCCTGAGCTCGCGCTGATGGGATCATGCGTTCTGGTGATGCTGCTGAAGGGGGAGGACGTCTACCTGATGAACGTCGGGGACAGCCGCGCGATTTTGGCACAAAAGACGGATTCTGATTTCTGGGCTGCGATTTCGCCGGCGAAGCCCAAGCTAGATCTTCGCAAGATCAACGAAAATATCGCAAGCGATGTGGAAGTATTTTACGGGTGCCCAAATTTATCAGCCACGCAACTGACCGTCGAACACAGCACTTGTATCGAAGAGGTAGTCAGTCAGTCAGTCGATCATCTTCTTCGACTTTCTTTCTTTTTTCTCTAACATCGATCGCTTTTTCACCTCCCAGGAAGTTCATAGGATCAAGAATGAACACCCTGACGATTCCTCGGCGATCTCAAATGATCGCGTGAAAGGATCATTGAAGGTTACACGAGCCTTCGGCTCCGGCTTTCTGAAACAGGTAATCAATTAACGCTAGCTGCGATTCTCCCAAATTCCTCCGCAGCCATAGGCTTCAAATAAATATATGTTCTAAGAGATTCCTTCTCTGCAGCCCAAGTGGAACAATGCACTGCTCGAGATGTTCAGAGTCGACTACGTTGGATCCTCTCCATACATCACTTGCAATCCATTTCTATGCCACCATAAGCTTGGTCCCAAGGACAAGTTCTTGATACTATCCTCTGACGGACTCTACCAGTATTTTACTAACGAAGAAGCAGTTGCGCAACTCGAAATGTTTATTGCCACAACGCCTGAAGGTGATCCTGCTCAGCATCTGGTTGAAGAAGTCCTTTTTCGTGCCGCAAAGAAAGCAGGTAGATAGCTAGCTTAATTCCTGATGCACAAATTGACTGGGAAATGGTGTGGAACCAGAGTTACTTAAGTTGGTGTTCTTTTGCAGGGATGGATTTCCATGAATTGCTTGAGATTCCGCAAGGCGACCGACGGCAATACCATGATGATATTTCCATCATTGTGATCTCTTTGGAAGGGCAAATATGGAGATCTTGTGCCTAAATGAAGGTGCAGCTGAGAGAGCAAATTATAGAGAACCACAGAGAGCTAACTGCTTCTCTGTTTTTGTTTTTCCAAGTAGCCATTGTTGCATTCCGGAGGAAGCTTTGGAGGAGAAGACTCGGTGTTCATGTATAGTCCAGTTCAACTTCTGTGATTATATATATATATTATATATATATACATATATTGAATCAGATCGATTCGCTTGGTAAAATTTTCTACTATAATGCCACTATTTTTTTCGGTCATCTCTCTCTCCCTCGTCAAGAAGAAGAAGAAGAAGAAGATACTAATCTGATAGCATATGATCCCGTCCGGAAGCTGAGTCGAACAGAAGTCGGTCGATGCGGCAATCGGTCGATCGGGTCCACAGGGGCAGTCGACGAAGGATGATGAATGCGGAGAGGGTGCTAAGGACGAAACCCGTGTCCCT
>JBBMJZ010000122.1:16315236-16329377 GCA_037833815.1 Zingiber zerumbet | reverse complement strand
AGGTTTTATACCTTTTAGACATGGAGTAGTTTTATCTAAAGAGATGTCTCCGAAGATATCAAAGGAGATAGAGGACATGAAGGCAGTTCTTTATGCTTCGGCTATCAGAAGCCTAATGTATGCTATGTTGTGAACGAGACCGGATATCTATTTTGCCTAGGGCATAGTTAGCAGATATCGAAGTAACTCAGGACCGGGACACTAGACTGCCGTAAAGCATATATATTAAAAGTACCTCAGTGGGACTAGAGATCATATGCTGGTTTACAGGGCAGATAATTTAATCCCTATGGGTTACACGGATTTTTGACTTCCAATCAGATTAGTATAAGTACAAGTGGGTAAAGGTTAATTGGACACTTGACATGAGGTGGAAAGTCCAAGTTGGTCAAAAGATTGATCAGACACTTGACACGAGAAGAAAAGTCCAAGTAGGTTAAAGGATTGATTGAACACTTGGTGGAGAAGTCCTAGCAAATTAAGGTTGATTAGATGCTAAGGAATAAGAAGTCCCAATAGGTAAGAGTTGACCAGATGTTCGATAAAGGAACCCTAGACTTAGGTTTGGAAGTTAGAGTTTGGTAATCAATTAGGCTAATTAATTACCATAACTTATGTGATTAGAGTAATCACTTAAGCTCATTTTTGTGAGTGCACAGTGAGTTTCAACTTGACTTAAGCGATTAGGGTAATCACTTAAGCCAAAATTCGCGAATGCACAGGAGGTTTTCTAATCGATTGGTGTAATCAATTAGGACATCGTAAGCAATTAGATCAATCACTTACGGGTCGTTCTTACACAAAAAAAGAGTGCCTAATTGATTAGGCTGGTCGATTAGGCATGTATAATCGATTACGCTTGAAAACTAGCCGTTGTGTGCCCGATAAAAGGGTTTTCTCAGCATTATTTCATTAGCTCTCTTCTTCCACTCTCTTCATCGTGCTTAAAGGGATCACACCAGTTCTTGGAAACTTAGAGTGAAGTGTGTTGGGTCGAGACGCGCTAGAGGAGGGGGGGGGGGTGAATAGCGCTCGTGGCTTTCACTTTTCGTATTCGAAAAACTCAACGAGTAAATGCAGTGGAAATATAAAACACAACACGGAAAGAACATAGACACTAAGATTTTTTACTTAGTTTAGAGTCTGTGGCGACTCCTACTCCAAGGCCTGCACGTAAGAGTGCTTTCGATGGGAAAATATTAATCAGATTGGAATAATACAAATAGTTACAATTGTAGTATAATAACTTTGAAATAAAACAATACCAAAAGCTCTAAGTTAGAAAATCTTCCAAAAGGACCGTCGTCGGACCTTCCGGGCGTCGTGGAGGCTTTTTCTGCGTAGCACGTAGAAGCGAAAGTTGATCGTTGTTGTGTTTTTGAGGCTTCTAGTCGAGGCTCCATATATAACCTGTTCCGGGCACCCGGAACCCCTCCAGGTCTTGGAACACGTGTCACGGCCAATCCCCTGTGCACCACAGTACCATCCGAATAGAACTTGAGTTCCGGGGGCCCAGACCAACTCCGGGCGCCCCGGAATAGCTCGAGGCGTCCGGAACAGCTCGGGGTGCCCAGATCCATTCCGAGCGCTCGAACCTGTTTTCTCCAGCAGCACTTTTTCCTGTAAAATAGAATTAGTCGAGGCAAAACACAATATATTTAATATAAAAATTGACAGCCTCCAACTGTCTGGTTCTGACTTTGAGTTTCATCGAAACTCTAGGTCGAACCGACGCTTACTGTTCCCTCACCGGGGAACATGTCCTCACCTACTACTCTCAGGAGAAGTTACCTATTGTCAGTTGATCCTTCAGACCAACTGGACTTTTGCTCAGCGTCCGAAGCTTCCGATCTTCATGCTGGACATCCGCTCCATAACCCGTCCAGTGTTCCACCTGGTTCGTGACACCAGGATTTCAACCTAGGGTTACCACCCCCTAGGATTTTGCCTGAACCTCTCAACCCGCCAAGACTTTCCTCCTAGGGTTATCACTCCCTAGAACCTAGGGTTACCACCTCCTAGGGTTTTCCACCTGCCTAACTATAGCTAGGACTTTTGTCTAAGTACATTTAGGACTTTCCTACAAACTCATTCAAATACATCAGATAACAAGACAACTTAACTTTGAACCCTTTGACATAATCAAAATACAGGTTCGATCGTCAGATGTTTCCCGCGCCAACAAATGTCTCTTTCTTTAATGATCTTTTCTTTAAATAAGAATTACTGTACAACCTATTTTAAATAAGAAAATATTTATAGCAATCACATTAATTACCTTTAATATACTTTAGGTAAGAATATATACAGTAATTACTGCTAATCTATTTTAGGTAAGAATATATACTACTAATAGGTAAGAATATATACTACTAATACATAAATTATGGTAAATTAGATCTTGAAATCTCAGTCATAATTTTACTATAATCTTAGCAATTGACAGTGCCATAAACTTTGCCATTGATAAGAAACATCCTAGCCACAAGTAATATATGATAATATGTACATGAACAAGACCTTTGATTATCACTTTTATGCATTTAAGTAGTTGTTTCTTTTATCTTTGCTCATTTATATATTCTTATTTCTTTATCATCTGTTGTGTAGCAGTTGATTCATTCTTTTTGGTTGCATTCAAATAAATTGCAAAAGCAAAAGTTTAGAGGGTGTTTGGTTGGGGGTGCATGAATAGAAATGAGAATAGATTTGATGGTGGATTGGAATGGGAATGAGTTTAGTTATTCCAATATTATTGTTTGGTGGAATTAATAGTGACTTGTGGAATCGACGAAGAGAGGGAGAGATTCTACGTAGGCTCACATAGCATTCTTCATTCTCTATCGATCAAATTCCTTCTATTTTTCGATTAGACCTGAAAAGATTTGATTTTTTTTCTAGGGAGAGTACCTCTGGCAAACGTTGGAGGAGAGGAGGTGGAGGAGCATTTTTTATTTATTAGTTGTCGCGAGGAAGACAGCAACACAATGGCTATGTGAGAAGGATGCGGACGTGGAGTGGGTGACGAGTCAAGGCGAGACGGCGAGGCGCCGAGCTAGAGCATCGCCTCACGCATCTCCAAACCAAATTGATGGCATGGCAAGCGAGGGTCAAGGCTGATCATGCCGGAGCAGTCTCACTCCACACCCAGCTCCAGCAAGCCTCAACCGCTATCCTCGCACTGAAGAGTGTCAACTCGGTCGAGTCGGCGTTTATCGGCGAGGGCCAACTTGAGCCAGAATGGGCATTCTGCACTTGTTGGGGCCAATCAACGCCGGTCATCATCCTCCCCTGCCATCACCTTTGTCTCTGTAACATGTGCGACAGTAGTGCGGCAGAGGCATGCCCTATTTGCCAGAGGAGAGGAACACGCAGTAAAAAAGAAACAACGCTTAAAAGATGAGAATGAATTCTAAACCTGCCACTTTCCTTGGGTTTTGTCTATTTATTATTATTTAGAAATAATTATAAAATTATTATTCTCAAACCCATTAATCAAACATTTTATATTTTTATTATTTCATTCTCTCGTTCTCAAACCCTTAAACCAAATGTCACCTTGGTTATCCAAGTGCTTGAAATAAACCAATGTTTGATAAATGCTAATGGTCTCTTGCAAGTGTTTGTTGCCCTTTTCATTACAAGTGATTAGGGAGATGTTCTTTCAACCAAACTTTTGCTTTATATACTATTGTTGTTATGGTTTTTTATCAAAAGGAGCGGTCACATTTCTTTATTTACCTAAAAGAGCACCCTAGTTTTAAAACTACCAAAAAGAGTATTTAAAATAGTGTTATTCCCTTCCTACCTCTCCCACCAACCTCCTAAATCCCCACTCTCTCTCGTCGTTTTCCAATGGATCCCCTCTCTCTAGGATTAAAAAGGGTATGATATGTTCCCATATCAGACCCACCGTTGGGTCTGATATAATCCCATATCAGGCCCACGGTGGGCCTGATATTTTCCCATATCAGACCTACATACTCTGGGCATGATATGCTCCAATATCAGGTCCAGCGTGGGCCTGATATTTTCCATATCAGGTCTAGCATGTGCCTGATATTTTCCATATCAAGCCCATGCATTAAACAATAGCGTAGGATTTAGGAGGTTGGCGGGAATGGTAGGAAGGGAATAACACTATTTTTTCTACTCTTTTTGGTAGTTTTGAAACTAAGGTGTTTCTTTTAGTAAATAAGGAAACGTGGCCGCTCCTTTGGTAAAAAGTTGTTACTATTATGAATACAAAGAGCTTTACAATAAAAAAGAATAAGATCAATCAAATGTATATTAATTTTTTTTAAATGATTCAAGTGAGCCATTTTGATATTCAACTTTTTACCAAGTCCAGTAGATAAGTTTCTAAAATATCCAAATCATATAGTTTCAAAATTACCAAATCATGTACCTATTTCCTATTTTACCCTTGTCTTCAAATGAATTCGATTGGAAAAACAAATCAGTACTGATTTTTTTTCTAGTCGAATCGATTTTATTCTATTTGAAAAATTTATCAGCTGGTTTCGACTAAAATCAGTTAATGGACCTAAAGACCTTGGAATGGTATGAAATCAGTTCCTATATGTTCATCTAGTTCTTCTAATTGTAAAAATACTATCAAATATCAATTTGACCCAATATATTGAGAGCAATAATTTTTTAATCATAAATTAGTTTTTTGGACACATTCATATTCAAAAAATTATTGCTCTCAATATATTGGGTCAAATTGATGTTTGATAGCATTTTAATAATCAGGATAACTAGACAAATACATAGGAACTGGTTTCATATCATTCTGAGATCTCTAGGTCCATCAACCAATTTTGGTCGAAACTAGCTGATGGACCTAAAGATCTTGAAATGACATGAAATCAGTTTCTATGTGTTCGTCTAATTCTCCTGGTTATAAAAATACTATCAAATATCAATTTAATACAATATATTGAGAGCAGTGATTTTTTTAAAACTATGGTCGAATGAACCTAAATAAAATCAATGTAGATTTATTCTGCCAAAATCAGTTGATGGATCTAGAGAACTAAAAATGAAGTGAAACTAGATCCTATTATTGGTGCAATCGACCTAGGTTTGATCGGTACGATCATGATTTTAATGTGTGTGTCAAATAGTTTAAGTTAGGCTTTCATATTGGTTTGATATGTGTTTGAGTCTTGCAGGACTTGGTGAAACACGTGAGCAAAAACTCATATGAGGGCTTGGATCCTTGAGTCGATGAAGGATGGTGTGGAAGACATTCGAGGGATCGCTGAACGAGAAGTAATGGAGTGGAGCCAAGGGAAGCGGACTTCAAGGCAATGTGACGGATGGTACAGAGAGGAACCACGGGCTCGTGTGCATCCGAGGGACGAAGGCCGAGGAAGAGGGATTCAAGGGCGACTCCGGAAAGGATGAGTGTGAGTGAATGTAAGATACCAGTCGGCTGGTCCAAATTCACGAGAGCACAGAAAGGTTCTGTGCTCGTCGGCTGCGAAGACTAGTCGACTGGTGTTGACACCAGTCGACTGGCACATGGTCATTGGCAGGATTACGGATTTTGTGGAGTATCGTTGGCTATGTCCAACGACTACATCAGTCGACTGGTGCACGGACCAATTGACTAGTGCCGAGATGAGTTGATTTATTGTTCAACTCTCTCCTCCTATTTAAAAGGAGCTTTGGGTATAAAGGAGGTTACTCATGCTTGTTGAATAACTCATAAGTCTTTGCCCAAAGCTTCCAAATCTTTCTCTTCCTCCTAAACCTAAGTTTCATCTTATAAGAGGAAGAGAGCTTTATGAGAGGTTGTACTCTACCGATAAGGAGTAAGCTCTAGCCGGGGACTAATCCATCGAAGGATTAAGGGTTCGTCTACCTCAAGAACAAGCCATTGAGTAGGAGCAAGCAATCTCCGAACCATGTTACATCAATCGTGTTAGAGTTTGTGTTCTATTCTTATTGTTTTCTTTAGTTAGTAGTATTTCCACTTGCCTACTAACCTTGTAAAGAATAAATCTATTTGGGTTAACCTAGCCTATTCAACCCCCTTCTAACCAACCACAAGATCTCCAACACCTATGAGTTTTTTAGTTTTTATGGTTATATCCATATTCTTAAATATCAATTTGACCTAATATATTGAGAGTAGTGATTTTTTTAAATATGAATTAAATTTTCAGATACATTCATGTTTAAAAAATTATTGCTCTTAATATATTCGATCAAATTGATGTTTAATTTTATTTTTATAATTAGGAAAACTATACAAGCACATAGGAACTGATTTCAAAATATATGAAATCAATTCCTATGCATTCGTCTAGCTTTCTTAATTGTTAAAATACTATCAAATATCAATTTAACCGAATATATTGAGATTAGTGATTTTTTAAACACAAATTAGTTTTTCAGAGACATTCGTGTTTAAAAAAGTACTACTCTCAATATATTAGAATAAATTGATATTTGATAGTATTTTTACAATAAAGAGAAATAGACAAATATATAGGAATTGACATATCATTTTAAGATCTCTAGATTCATCAGTCACTGAAACCGATTGATAAATTTTTCCACACATAGAAATAAATTAAATAGATTTAAAAAATAGTTAACTAATTTTTTTCCAATTAAATTGATTTGAGAACTATGGTAAAATAGCAAATGGATATAAGATTTAATAATTTTAAAATTATAAATTATAATATATGATTTAAGTATCTTGAAAACTTAGCCGGTAAAAAGCTGTTTGATATTAGAAAAGATAGTGGGTTTCCTTTATACATTATTTATTCATTTTATTTTTTAATATTAGTAAAATAGAATCAAACTTCTCTATCAAGAAAAGATCGGTGGATTCGTTCAGAATCATAGTGGCCACTACTGGCCGTCCGTTTCAATGGGCCCCATCCTGCGGCTCTCGATCACGGCCGTCTCTGCGAGCAGCATGGCCTTTTTAAATTACTATAAATATCTTCGTATAGTTCTGCCGGCGTCTGTGGAGAGAGAAGCCCTATTGCATAACCTTCCTCTCCGTCACCCTCACTCTCTCTCCGCCGCCGCAGCAATGACCGGACCGGGGCTCTTCTCCAACATCGGAAAGACGGCCAAAGGTATTTTTTATGTCGCTCTGCCTCCATCATTCGTTGCATCCCAGTTTCCTCCTGTTTTTATTGACCTAAAGTTTTGATTCTTATTTCCCCTCGTCCTTTGGTTGATTACTCAGATCTGCTGACTAAGGATTATACCTCCGATCAGAAGCTATCCGTCTCGAGCTCCAGCATCACTGGAGTGGTAATCATTCTTCGAACCTTCCTTCATTTAGTTTTCTTCGCCTTTTGGATTCACGGTGTGTTTGTTAGTTTTAGGATACCTTTGTTTTTCTCTGCAGTGCTCATAATGATCGGAGGATCAGACCATCTTTTTCAGTCCTTCAATTTGTTTGTAGCTGTCGTTCTGATTGTTTGAATAAAAGAATTCCCTTCTTTGTTTCTGTAATGAAGAGTTATGGTTCCATGTTAATACCGTTTTCACGGTCCCTATTCCAGCACGGAAATTATGGCATAACTCGTGAGTTTGCTACTGTGCAATTGTTGGTTGGCGTTCATCTGTCGAATTATCTTACACACATCTGGAGTGGCTTGAAACATCTAGGGAAACTGAACCCTTCCGTAATGTGTCTATTCATGTCAAATGGCTCTTCTGCAATAATGACTCAGCCAAATTGTTTTGTTTTACTTGTTTCAATTTTGTAATCTAAAAGTATTTAGTGTTATTGTCTGTTAATTTTGTGTTCCTGTTCTTCTCTTGCATTGCAGCATGCAAGTGTGTTTTATCATATCCATACAATTATCAGAATCTCCCTTTTAAATTCACGCACCAACATACTGATTTAGTGATGTTTGATGTGTACAAATACTACAACAGAAGTGGATAGCCAACTAGATCTGATAGGAGATACTTAAACAGGAAATTTTTTATATTAGTAGAATGACTAATGACACGTTTTAGAACCATCAGTATGATGATATCATATAATGAAATCAATGGAATACCTAAGTAAATATGGGATTGTGCTGAAGGAGATATCAATAAGATATAATATTGTTTATCTTAAGAACTTAGTAAAGTGTTTTCTACCATTTCTCAAATTAGGTGTGTTCCAAATCTTAGAGAAGTTTAAGCCTTTATACCTTGTTTGTCTTGTTAACGAGAGCAATGCCAATCTGGAGTTCCATTTATTTATCTGCAGCACAAGCTATACCATCACTCATTTGGAAGTACCTATTCATTTATCACATGATATGAAAGACATGAAAATGTAAAAATGAATTCACTGAATGTTTTTCTTAACCACTTTTATAATGTAAATAAAATGATCGCTGACCATGAACTGTTCTGCCAACTTGTTTTCCTAGCTAACATCTGTGTTACGATCCACTTAGATGATGGAACTCACCTAGTAATTTGTCAGAGCCAACTATTAGCTCTAAATGCTTAAGTCCAAACTAATGGTAGCTCAATTATATCAGGCTATAAAACTTCTTTAGTACCCCACAACTCACCATGTGGAATAAATGCATTACGATCTATCATAACATGTAGTTGGGAGCTATTTATTCTATATTACATAAAATATGAAAAGAAATGCCAAATTAAAATCCATTTGGTGAAAATTTTGCTTCCATTTATGTTTCATAAATTTAATCATTCTCATAACACCACTGCCCAGCATCTTTTTCTGCTTTGATCAAATTATTAGATCTAACAACTAGCTGAAAATATGTAAGTTCAAGTTATTGGTAGTTCACTCATTTAAGCCTATAAACTTTCTTGTTTGACTCCTTAGTTTCCAAGTGAAACTGATACCACCTTGAAATTCTTTATTACACCTCTTTTCTCATGTTACTATGTATCATGAAATGAAATGATTGTTTTGGTATGTCTTTGACTATCTCATACAAAATCAGTGGTACGATTATGATTGATAATTATTTATCTGATATTTAGTATTGAAACCCCCACAGTTGGTTTTCTTCTACCAAGATTTAGGATCATTGTTTGTGTGTATTCTCATCCGACTATATTCAACATTCTTTCATTCTATATCTAATTAATGAACAGGCACTTACATCTGCTGCTGTCAGGAACAGAGGGCTTTGTACTTTTGATGTTGGTTCACAGTACAAGTATAAGAACACCTTCATTGATGTGAAAGTTGACTCCGAATCAAATGTACATTTGCTGCTCCATTCTTTCTCAACAATACTTTAGAATTAATAAGCAATTAAGAGGTTTTCATTTCTCATTTCACTTCCTTCCAGATTTCCACCACTTTGATCATCTCAGATATTTTTCCATCCACAAAGACCATTGCTTCAATTAAGCTACCTGATTATAACTCTGGAAAGGTAACAAGATTTGGTCATTTTAGGTGTTGTTTTTCTAATACTGAAGAGTAAAATGAAAGTTTCGTAATTCAGCTGGAAGTGCAGTATTTACATCATCATGCAAGTCTTGCATCGGTAGTGGCTTTGAACAAGTCCCCCTTAATTGAGCTTTCTGGGACAATGGGTTCACAAGGCATTGCCTTTGGTGCAGAAGCTAGTTTTGATACTGTCTCAGGAGCTTTTACCAAGTACAGTGCTGGAATAGGCCTAACAAAGCCAGAGTATAATGCTTCTGTGATTCTGTAAGCATTAATATTGATAATTTGCAGATGTCTTCAGCGATTTCATAGAAATTTGCAGTGACACTCTTCTCTTCAGGACAGACAAGGGAGACACTATGAGAGCTTCTTATGTGCACCATTTTGACGAGTCTCAAAGGAGCTCTACGGTACTTGAGATTCTCAGAAGGTTCTCTGTAAATGAGAACACAGTCACCGTTGGAGGACAATATGCACTGGATCCCTGGACAACAGTGAAGGCGAGACTCAACAACTTTGGGAAATTAGGGGCTCTTCTTCAACACGAGGTGAGGCCAAAATCAATGTTAACCATCTCTGGGGAGTTCGACACCAAGGCCTTGGAAAGAACTCCCAAGTTTGGTCTGGCTCTTGCTCTCAAGCCTTGATCATGGTCGCCAAGGTTGAGTGTGTGTGTGCATTTATTGGTCAATCAATAGGGTTGTGAAATAAGATGCTCCACAGGCTTGTATGTTCTGTTGTTTTTTTTTTTTTTTTGAAGTTTTGACTACTTCTGTGGATAACTAATTTGATTGTTGATGTCTCTAGGTTTGCTCTTCCATTCTTGACAACATTTTCACTTGTGTTTAAGAATCATTCAATGCCTCTTGTGTTATTAGATGCTGTCTTAGGCTAATTTAATATAATTTGTAATTTTCTTTTCTTTGGATGAGAATCGATAATTTTCTTCCGAGTGAGAATTGTATTTTTTATGTACTTCGCATGGTTCTTATTTAACTTCTTACCACCCTCTATTTTGACAACCACATCTGAAGTGTTGGGACCAAGAAGCCAAGAAGCCATGGAGGTGTGTGATCAAGAGGATGTACCACTCTTCTACAATGTAACATGACCTCTGCACGACTGCTGTTGGCTAAGAATCACTTGTCCAGCCACATAAATACTAGCAACCTGAATCTAAATGCCACATAAGAATTAAATGTGCATGCTTATAGTTATAGTTGACCAGAGCTTCATGTAGACCATCTGCAGCTGTTTACATAGATAACAACACCTGTTGTGGCCCCTCCATCTCTTCCTTGTGCCAGCCAGCTATAATCACTTGTGCAGTGGTCAATTCCATCATCCATGATAGGGAACTGGCAGGCTTCAACTGGCCTTTCCTTGCATTGGCTGGATGATTTCATCTTCTTTCATTACACTTGTGAAGCAGTGTGAGGCTCCACTTCAGGTCAGTGATCCTGCACTGAGAAATTGATTTCTTCTGCTGCTGCTGAAACAATTGCAATGAATTTGAGCTTGACGGAGTAGCTGTTGCTCCTTACATTGTTTTCTTTTGCAGAATGGCTTCTTCTGGGAGATGCTTTGAAAGCCATCCTTTCTTCAGGCCTACACGTACAGTGCGCTGGAATTGAAGTCCAATCAAGGATGGGAAGAAGACAATGGGCATGCTCTGGGAATTATTTGGACTGATGATAGCACATGCGTTGCAGTATGTATACATTATGAAATTCTTAAATTGTATTCAGATTGTTCAGATTCTATTTATTTCATAGAAAATATTTTGACTTTTTAATTTTTTTTGAACGAGCCGTGCAAGAAAAAACTATTAGAGCTCCAGCAGCGGCTCTCTCTAGCAGAAGAAAAGTGGAACTATGAAGCCTGTTCTTGTTGAGTGTAGGCTCAAATAGTTTATCCCAGCAGAATTAGATTGTGAGCAGGTGGTGCAGTTAGCTTGTAGATTTTCTTTGGTAGAGTAAAGCAGCAGATTCAGTTAGGAAGTTGCTTGGTAGAGTAAAGCAGCAGATTGAGTAGATCTAATGTGGAAAATGACTGACGAGTTTCATTAGCAAAGAGCAGTATTGTTACTTGGCATAGGCTTCTTCAGTGAGATTGTGAAAAGGTTGTTCAATATTGTTAGATTTGGAGTGAATTGGGGCCTTTGTATGGTGTGTTTGATGGCTTGATGTAGTGGCACTAGGACCAAGTAAGTCAATACTGCCATAATGCTTGGGAGGAGGAAGCGATCGAGAAGGATTGTTGCATCATTAAAGAAATTGTTATATTGATGATATCGCGACCAATATCTTGTTCTAGCGGTGTCAATGCTAGTTGAACGAGAATACAAGCTGTGGACAAGGAGAAGGATTGACTCAAGCTGCGACATTCCCTTCTTTTGAAGTTTTTACAGTCATTTAGTATTGCTTAGCTTCAATCCTTGAACATCTATTATTAATATATTATCTAATAGCGAGAACTTTTATATTCATTCAAAACTATTTCAATCGAGCATTGCAAAATCAATGCGGATAATTTGAACTATGTTTGTTGGTACATCTAATTTTATCTTTATCGGATTTAGAAGCACTAATATTTATTGCATTGATTACGAATTCAAACCTCTATAAGTATCTTTCTCCATATTTTAAAAATCCTTTTGAAAATAATTTTAATTAAAAACAATCAATAACATGATTTCTCTTACAGATGTGTTTATTTATTTTTATTTGGCTAACTATTTTGTAGAAAATTAAAGTTATTTTGTATGAATTTTTTTTTTAATAGATATGATTATATTTTTATTTTTATCGCGTGAAATTGTTTTTGCATGAGTTTAAATTTAAACATATACTCATATAAACTTGATTCGGCAATTTACCAAAAGCGGATCTAGCTTTTTAAATTTATCAAAAAAAACGTAGTATATTTTGTTAATTACTAAAAAGATATATTAATTTAATTAATTTTTCCATTATAACCCTCCTATCAAATGTATGCAACTAGAATCTTTCTCATTCTCGCTCCCCTCTCTCTTTCGCCTCGGGGAAAGCTAATCACTTTCACACCTATCAATTTATTCTATTCAAATTCATTTTTTTCAAAACACCTCCACCAAAAAAAGATTAAAAATAATAATAGATAATATATTCAGTCGAAACCCATTGATTAATTTAGAGAGCTTCGATTGCACTTATTTCAAATTTTATGAATGTCTGAGATGGTAAGGAGTTCAAATATACTATCCATTATTATTTTTGGTCTTTTCTAATGTTGGAAGGAGTTTAAATATACTATCCATTATTTATTTCATCTTCTTCGGAAGTATTAAAATGTAATTGAAAGAACCGGTTGATATCTTACAAACGTTGGGTCTGATATAAAATCTCACCTCCGAAGAAGCTGAAATAAATAATGGAAAACATATTTGGACTCCTTGCAACCTCTATAGTCCACAAGAACTGAAATGAGTGGAATCGGAGCTTTCTAGGTCGATTAATGGATTTCGACCGAAATCGGCCGAAATCTATTAATCGGCCTAGAGAGCTTCGATTCCACCCATTTCAGTTCTTGTGGATTCCAGAGGTTGCAAGGAGTTCAAATATATCATCCATTGTTTATTTCAGCTTCTTCGGATGTGAGATTTTATATCAAACCCAAGGTGAGATTTCGGCCGATTTCAATCGAAATCCATAAATCGACCTAGAGAGCTCTGAATGTATTTACACTAATTTCAGGTCCTATGAATTTCTTAAGTTGTAAAGAATTTAAATATGCTTTCCATTATTTATTTCGGTCCAACATGAGATTTCGATCGATTTCAGTCGAAATCCATTAATCAACCTAGAGAGCTCTGATTGCACGCATTTCAATTCCTGTGGATTTCTGAGATTGCAAGAAGTCCAAATATGTCCTCCATTATTTATTTAGGTTTCTCCAGAGGTGGAATTTTATATCAGGCCTAACGTGGGATTTCAACCGATTTCAGTCGAAATTCATTCATCAACCTAGAGAACTTTAATTGCATCCATTTCAGGCCCTGTAGATTTCTGAGGTTGTAAGAAGTTCAAATATATTTCATTGATTATTTCGGCTTCTCCATAATTATATCAGGTCTAATATGTGGATATCAGCTGATTCTTTTAATAACATTTTAATACCTCTAGAGCAGTCAAAATAAACAATGAATAATATATTTAAACTCCTTACAATCTACAAAATTCACAGAACCTTAAATGGGTGTTTAATCGAAGTTCTCTAGGTCAATTAGTGATTTCGGTCAAAACCCACTGATTGACCTAGAGTGCTCTGATTGTACACATTTTAGATCATGTGGATTTTTGAGATTGCAAAGAGTTCAAATATACTATCTATCACTAATTTTATTTCAATTTTTCTAGAGGTATAAAAATGTTATTGAAAGAATCGACTGATATCTTACATACGTTGAGCTTGATATAAAATCTCACCTCCGGAGAAGCTGAAATAAACAATGGAGGATATATTTGGACTTCTTGCAACCTCAGAAATCCACATGACCTGAAATGGGTGCAATCAGAACTCTCTAGGTTGATTAATGGATTTCGGCCAATTTCGGCCGATTTCGGTCGAAATCCATTAATCAACCTAGAGAACTCCAATTGCACTCATTTCAGGTCCTGTGGATTCTTGAGGTTGCAAGGAATCCCAACATGTCTTCCATTCTTTATTTCAGCTT
>JBBMJZ010000122.1:16277841-16292426 GCA_037833815.1 Zingiber zerumbet | reverse complement strand
CATTTGAAACGGGGCCTGATTTTCTTTGCAATGATAAGGTGGTGGAATCTCAAGCGTTAATGTATGTTTCTGCTCCTGGAATCATATCTAAGCCTTCTCTAATTGAGTGTCCTATTTCCAGATTGCAAAATTCAGAAGAAAAGCATACTACTTTTGGCCAAGTTTCATGTAACTTAAAGTCTCAGGATTTACATACGACGAATGTTGATGGATCACAAGGTACATGGAAGATGTGGGAACCTCCATTGGATCAGAACATGGGATTATTAGGAGGGTCTTCCAGATGGCTTTCAACCATAGAACATCAGCATTCACAGCAAGAAGAAGTATTAAATCTTTTCTCGAACAACTCTTTGGTATCACAAAGCATAAGGGGAGCACTGCACTTTTGAATATCAAGTCTCCACAACATGTTCTCGGTGGTTTTCCGCAGAATGGAGTCACACATAGTGCATATAGTGTTGGAATAGTCCTTGGATTTTATATCAGGCCCACGTTGGGCCTGATATCATTCCATATCAAGCCCAACGTGGGTCTGATATCATTCCATATCAGGTCCAACGTGGACTTTTTTTTGCTAATTCTTTGATTTTGCATGTTAACATCTATGAAAAGTCAAAATAAATAATGGATATCATATTTGAACTCCTTGTAACATCAGAAATCCATAGGAACTGAAATGGGTGCAATCAGAGTTCTCTAGGTTCATCAGTGGGTTTTGA
This sequence comes from Zingiber zerumbet, assembly GCA_037833815.1. Taxonomy (NCBI): domain Eukaryota; kingdom Viridiplantae; phylum Streptophyta; class Magnoliopsida; order Zingiberales; family Zingiberaceae; genus Zingiber; species Zingiber zerumbet. The sequence continues at coordinate 16,291,704 of JBBMJZ010000122.1, read as the reverse complement.
CCGAAACCCACTGATGAACCTAGGGAGCTCCAATTGCATCCATTTCAGTTCCTATGGATTTTTGATGTTGCAAGGAGTTCAAATATGCTATCCATTATTTATTTCGGCTTTCCATAGATGTTACCATGTAAAATCAAAGAATCGGCAAAAAAGCCCACGTTGGGCCTGATATGGAATGATATCAGGCAGGTGCAGCTCATTGATCTTATTTTGTGATTCCTTTATAGTAGTTCCCAATGCACCTGCCTGCAAGATAATGTGCATTTCATATCAGACCCACGTTGGGCCTGATATGATTCCATATAAGGCCCAACGTGGGTTTTTTTTTGCCGATTCTTTGATTTAATATATTAAGATCTATGAAAGGCAAAATAAATAATGGATACCATATTTGAACTCCTTGCAACATCAGAAATTTATAGGAACTGAAATGGGTGCAATCGGAGCTCTCTAGGTCCATCAGTGAGCTTCGGTCAAAACTCACTAATGGACCTAGAGAGCTCCGATTGTACCCATTTCAGTTCCTATGGATTTTTGATGTTGCAAGAAGTCTAAATATGGTGTCCATTATTTATTTTGACTTTTCATAGATGTTAATATAGCAAATCAAAGAATCAGTAAAAAAATCAACGTTGGGCCTGATATCATTCCATATCAGGCACAACGTGGGTATTTTTGATGATTCTTTCCTTTTATGTGTTAACATCTATGAAAAGCCAAAATAAATAATGAACACCATATTTGAACTCCTTGTAATTTTATAAATCCATAGAAATTGAAATGGGTGCAATCAGAGCTTTCTAGGTTCATCAGTGGATTTTGACCGAAACCTACTGATCGACCTAGAGATCTCCGATTACACTCATTTTAGTTCTAGTAGATTTCTGAAATTGCAAGAAGTTCAAATATGCTATTCATTGTTTATTTTTATTTCTTCAAATGTATTAAACTGTTATTAAGAAATTGACTAATGTTATTCGTAGAAAAACGGCAAGTCAAATTGTCAGGAGGATAAAATAGGAAATGTATTTAAAAAAGTACTAAATATCAAAATAGTATATATCTTTTGGTAAATTTAGATCTTTACGTGCGCCCTTGATAAATTGCCATGGGTTGTTTATTATTTTTATTTTGCACTGTTTTTTTATGATATATTTTAAAGTTGCATTTACTGATAAATCTTTATTTATTTATTAATTTTGTTTTAGAAAATATAAATTTAAAGTAAGAAATGGAGAATTTTCAGAAATCAAATGCGATTTAGGCCCATTAGGGTTTCTTTATAAGCCCAAGTTTTCGTCCCAGGGAACCGCAGTCAGGGTCCGAAACCGTCCTCTCTCCTTCCGCCGCAGCCGCTCAGAGTTGGAGGTCGCTGAGAACTCTCTGCAATCATGGTGAGATCCATCGTTCCCCTTACTTCGGGACGTTAGTTTTGCTGGTAATCTAATGCTAATTTGATTTCTCTTCGCCGATCGTTCAATCAGGTGAAGTACTCGAGAGATCCTTCCAACCCTACCAAGTGTAAGTTTTTTTTTGATATTTATTCGCTTCAAATTTTGACTATGGTTAATTTTCCATGCTTTCCGTTTGTTATGGGGTCAACTGGTTTGTTCAAGGAGTAATCTAGATCCTAACATTTTCTTTTTACTATGACATGAGTGGGATTCGACTTGTGATTGAGATCTTATTTTTATGTTGTTCGAGCTGGAATGTTCTGATGCTTGTGTCACTAGTTATTAATCTTATTTAAACTTATTTTTGTTGGGGCTTTACAGCTGCCAAAGCCATGGGTCGCGACCTGAGGGTTCACTTCAAGGTATGTTATCGGCATTCACTGGTTTATTCTAAGTTTTAAAAAATTATTGGGCAAATTTTACTTGATAAAAACTCTTAAGAAAATGCATCAGTGTTCCCTGTTCTAAGAATTTGACGAGTGAGTGATTTAATTAAGACTGCGACACTAAAAAGGTGTGATTTTTCTGGCAGTTTGCTTCAAACTAGACCTGCTATTTGGATATTCATTATTCTAGGTCGATAGAAGTGAGAAGAGTGATGATTAATCAAGTCTCATGTTATAAGGAAAGGTTTAGACTCTAGACAGCATGTGCTTTCCTTAAGAAACTTAAAATCTACCAGCATATATGATATTGGGTGATGAATATGTAATTAAGGGTGGTGATTTTAATTCATGGTGAAGGCTTGTCATGTTCTTGGTTATCTAATTGAATTGAATTGAATCTAATCCGCATATAAAACATAATTGTACACAATTTGAATTGGTATTCTAACCAGGACTCTTTAATTGGTTATTTTTATGATAATTAATGATTATTAGTTAATGAATACATACATATATATAAGGGATATTATTTCATCACTATATCAATTTAGTTTTTATTGCTGTAACTAATTTGGAAGAAAATTGCATATTCTAAAATTTTCCTTGTTGTAGAGTAGTTTTATTTAAATGCAAAGCACTCTTTGATTTATTTACCAAAATGAATTAACGGCTATCTTTTGGTATATATTTTTCATTAACATAGAAATAATGCAACATTTAACTGAAATATTATCTAATATAAATTAGAGAAATATGCAACTTATGCATTAGTTTGACATTTTGAAATATATTTTTCAGACCTTATTTCTATGAATTTAGTTATTTAGTAAGAATATCTCTACTTACAGTGCTTATGTAAACAGTTTGATAAAAACTCCTCACAGCAAGGCAATAGCATTAGTTGTACTTGTATTTTTGCTTCTTTATAATATATTGTTTGGTTATGAAATTGTCTTTCTTTTTCTTCCTTTTTTTGGGTAATGCAATGGTACGCTCAATAGTCAGTAGGATTCATATTTTGTTACAGAATTTGCATAATTCATTGCATGTGGTTGACAAGAATACACGTTTCAAATTTGATTATGTCAACAGAACACGCGGGAGACTGCTCATGCAATTAGAAAGCTACCTTTATCCAAGGCCAAAAGGTACCTTGAAGACGTAATTGCCCACAAGCAGGCTATTCCCTTCCGAAGGTTTTGTGGCGGTGTTGGTCGAACTGCTCAGGCAAAGAACAGGCATCCGAATGGGCAGGGTCGATGGCCTATGAAATCAGCTAGATTCATTTTGGATCTGCTTAAAAATGCAGAAAGCAATGCTGAAGTATGAATATAAACCATCACCTTCCATCTTCACTGCTCTTCTTAAATTGCTAACCTTTCTTTCTTTTATGCAGGTGAAGGGCTTGGATGTTGACATACTCTACATCTCACACATCCAAGTGAACCAAGCCCAAAAACAGAGGCGCAGGACTTACCGAGCTCATGGAAGAATCAATCGTAAGTTCCTTTGTTCAGCTAATATGTTTCTTTTCAGTATCTAATCTACTGCAATACTCTGTATTGCAGCTTATATGTCCTCTCCTTGCCATATTGAACTGATACTGTCTGAGAAGGAAGAGTCTGTCAAGAAAGAGGTAATTTTCTTCCTTTCAGTCTTCTTATGTGGAATCTCTTTTTCATGTCTTTGGAAGTAACAATCCAAATTAGCTTTTCCTGTCTTGTCGATAGCTGCTTTTGCTAGATGCCATTTGTATTGACTGATACCCTAGAGGCTGATAGTGGTTTTTTTTCCCTCACTATTTTCTACCCTTGATCGTTGCCTTTCCTTCTACTTGTGTCTTTTTTCTTAAATCTGTTTCTCTTCATGCCATTGAAGAATAAAGCAAGTGAAATTCTGAAACTACTTTTATTTGCTTCCAGTCACTTACTGTTTATTTTTTTCCAAGTAAATATCCTTTGGCAAATATTTTTATATATTTCTCATAGAACCCAAAGATGTTTTGTGCCGATGTCTGATTGCATATGTTGTTGCTGCAGCCGGAGACCCAACTTGCCACCAGCAAGCCCAGGAAAGCTTGAGCAAGTGAGGCATCATCGTAGGCATAGTAGTTTGTGGAAGCTCATATTACTCATTGATTTGGCACTCTATCAGTTTGCTTCATCAGTTACTTTCTGTTACTTTTTTTAACGAGAACTTTGTTGGATTTGGACCGCCAACTGTTTGCTCATGTTCCTTGCAATGTCTTTAATTGTTTCAACTTTTACTTTAACTCTTTAAGTTTCTGATTTATTATATCATTAAGAGTGTTAAACCTATTATCCTCCTCGTGCATTGGTTTTAAATAATAAAATATTATTTGGGATAAAAATTAAACTCTTTCAAACATTTTAAAGGAAGCCATACCAAAGTGCATTTGTGCAAGAGGAAAGGGTTCCATGCAATTATCTTTATTTTATCACGATTATGAACAAGAAATTCATTCGAAGACATTCATTACATTTGGGAAAAATTATCTAATGATCTAGTTACAAATTATCTTGTTAAGATCATTGTTTAATAAATAGGTAATCTCTTACACTGGAAGATCGACCTTGCAACGTCCCTTTCTTTTCTTGCTTTGCAATTTTTATTTATTTATATTTTTTGTAAAAAAATGCTATAAATCACGTACGTGGTCCAGTCCGAACCGAGCTGCTGCGTCGGGAAAGGACCGTCGACCGGTCCCAAATCTAAAATGGGTGGAGGGGGACCACCTCGCAGAGTGGGATATCTTAGTGGACCCCACTCCCCACCTTCCCAGCATGGGCTGTTGGCTACGACGAGCCTAATTGACGTGACACTTAACGCGACGCATCTATTTTCCGTATTTGAGCAAATATTTCAAATCCGACCTTTGTAAATTAGGAAAAAATTTATTCGGAAAATGTTATTTTATTGTATTCATTACGGAGAGAACATTTGAATGAATTTCCATCTAAAAAGGCGATTAATTTTGATCGAGCATTATATAATACGAAGCAGAAAAGCCCGGTTTGAATATTTCTAGATATTAAAGGATCAAATTGAATACTTGTGTGCAAAGTAGGTAAGGTTGCAGGTGCGGAACAAAACGATTCTTCCCAGTTACTTATTCCGTCTATTGTTTAGATAACTACAGATGACGAAAGAAGAGAGGTTTTGATTTCTTACTTCTCGTTGGTCAGCACTGAGTGGTGAAGGTGAGCGTCCCCCGATTGGTTGGAGGCACTTCTGGATCTGGGGGCGAGGCGAAGCATCATTGGTTGTCAGACAAGGTGAGGGCAGAGGAGAGTTGCAACTTCTTTTGGAAGTTAGATCTAGGGATAAAGATTTGTTTTTTACACCCATGCTCTTGTGACTGCTTCCGATTGGGTAAATCCTGTGGTGTTCTCGTTTGGTAGGGTCATTCCAAGATTGCAATCGCTTTCCCGTTTGGACGGAGGGCTTCATGCCGTCGGTTGCCCATTTCCTTTTTTTTTTTTTTTGTAGACGAGTCCTCTGACTGATTGATAGTTCTTATTTCGTTAGGGGGGTGCAAGCGCGCACGATTTGGAGCGGTTTGTTGTAAGATTGTTGTGCATTAAGGTGCTCGCCGTGGCTTTCCTGCCCGAAAATTTGGATTTTTGTCTTCGGTTGGATCAGGGGAGCAACTTGACTTGGAGGGTTTCTTGGTGTTTGCCTTGTTGGGCAAGAGAGCGCTAGCTTTTGGTTGAGTTCCTGGCGCTGGTGGCGATGGGCGCTTGAGATTGCTGCGGCCATGGGAAGCCGACCCAAGACGGTGGTTTGGTTCAGGAGGGATCTGAGGATCGAGGATAATCCAGCCTTGGCTGCCGCGGCCAAGGACGGCAGTGTATTCCCTGTATTTGTTTGGTGCCCCAGCGAAGAGGGCCAGTTCTACCCCGGCCGAGTCTCTAGATGGTGGCTGAAGCAGTCACTCATGCACCTTGAGCAGACATTGAGGTCCCTTGGCGCTCCTCCTGTGTTCATGAGAGCTGACAGCACTCTTGCTGCTCTTTTGCATTGCATTGATTCAGTTGGGGCTACTAGATTGGTTTATAACCATCTTTATGGTAAGTTGTAGCAATGTTTTACTTGCTTTGAGTGATTTTCCTGAATAATAGGTGTCAAGTTCATTTTACTTACATGAACATTTCCTTAGCACATAGACGAATATAGGACAACTGAGAATTTTTTTTTGTCAACATTCATGCACAAGATCGATTGTTTGATTCATATGGTTCTCTGTTTAGTTTTACTGGTTCAACTCATCAACAAGTTTATTGCAGAAAAAAAGAGTAAAATTTAAATAAAATAAGAAAACCATACTTTCATTCACGCATGGCATCAGGAGGCTCTTCATTGTCCTGTCCCTACTGTACTTTGTTTGAAAATGATGTTTTTTTTAACGTTTCAACAAGAAGTTATTAAATAGGATATTGCAACTTTGTCTCTCAAGTAACCTGTGAAATTAATTATTTGAAGTTATTCTCTGACATTTCTGTTTTACTATCTATAGCCATCAGGAACAATTAGTACATACCATTTAGGTAATATTTCATGCATGGTTAGGAATTGTCTACGGCACTTTTTTATATTGATCAACTTCAGTCATTTCGTGGTTCTAATGGATTTTCGGTTAATGGCTACTCTAATTTTCAGTTAATTTTTCTATTGATCAACTTTAGTCAGCTCGCAACAGCTGGATACCCAGTTACAAAAAAAAAAGAAAGTGTTTTACCCATAAAATTGGGTTGCAAATATTATGCCTTCAAAACCAAGGGAGTTGTCACCCAATTCTTCTCATACTGAAGTAGAGAGTTTTAGACCTTATAATAATACAGTCTACACCAGTTTGCCTCTTAATGGTTATCCAAATTCAGAATACTAAATATTTTTTAGTTTAAATTAGCAATATGTTTAAAAATTTAACTTCTGTCTTTGCACTCTAAGAATTATGTTTAACATTCAAAGATTTGAATAGTAATTCATTTGCTATACATCCTCCACTTATATCTGGGACTAGCATTCATATATTTTTGTTTGTAATAGTCAACCTTTGTTTTGTTTTTGTCCTAGCTCAATGAAACAGTTATTTCCCCCCTTTCCAATTAGTCTTCCTGCTCTATCCAGATCCTATTTCTGTTGTTCGTGACCATAAAATAAAAAGTCAGCTAGTAAGCCTTGGAATTAGTGTCGAAAGTTTCAACGGGGATCTCTTATATGAACCATGGGAAGTCTATGATGAGAGTGGGCATGCTTTTACCACCTTTGATGCATTCTGGGAGAAGTGCATGAGCACACCAATTGAGCTGACTTTGCCTCTTCCTCCTTGGAAATTGGATCCTCCTCCAGGTAGACTTACTTGCTCATTGCATTCTTGTGATGTTAAAGACTGTGTGTGTATATATATCTCTTGTTTGTTTTATTTATATATCACTGTTTGTTTTATTTATATATCACTATAAAACATTCGTTTTTCTAATTTATACTCTCTGATTCTTGTTCACATGTCCAATATAGCACCTATTGGTGTATAAGGATGTGACATAGTTGCAGAACATTGTCTTGGATTAAGCTATGGCTCATTCCACTTTAATATCTGGGAAACACCAACATTCAAGATACTCGGCCCTTATTACTTGCAAATCAGTTGGAGGCAATGCAAATGTCTATTACCAGTTGTTCTGCTTCTGCTAAAATTAATGATTCTTATTCAAAGAGGTGCTAGGTTTCTGTGCATGAAGCTTCTGTAACATTCATAAGATCAACACCTAAAAATTTATGCTTTAAAATAGGCTTCATTTGTTCATTGAAATTTCTATATCTCATATGTTTGGTAAAAATGCCTTAGTTAAGGAACAAATATTATTGGTCAAACTGAAATTATACTTGAGCATAAGCTTGGGAAAATGAATTCCTGGATTGTCATTTTCCTAGCCAAGCAGCAATGCTCTCGCTATCTTTCAAATTAAGATTAGTGTGCTATTTGGCAATTGAGTTCCTAGATTGGTTTGGCTCCACCACTTTGTGCAATTCAAGTCAACCTAATGTCACATGACACACAATTTTTTTTAGATTTTAATTTATTTTATGAAAATTTAACATTACGTATGGACACATGATAATGAAATAATAAAGTCTTTAGATAAAACCCATAAACTTCATATGATAATATAGAAAAACTAAATAGCAAATGACACAAAACTGGGTCACTATAGGGTTGTCAATTTAAGTGGGCCGGATGGGTTCGGGCCGGGTTGAAGCAAGAATTTCAAAAAAATCTCAATCTGAATCCGAACACAATCTAAAACCCTAAACCCGAACCCAGATAACCCGATTAAAAACTATATATATATATTTGCTATTTTTACAATAATTCTTTATTTTTATCTAGATATTTCATCATTATCGTATTAACCTTGATATTGATATACAATAAAAGTATCTTAATTTTTAAAATAAAATTTGATTTAATCTGAAAAAAATCCACTAAAACCTAAATTCAAGTCAATCTGGGTCAACCCAAATCCGACCCGATCCTGACACAACCTGAAAACCCCCCAGCCTAAACCCGATATTTTTTGGGTTGACTTGGGTTGGCGGGTGGGTTCATTTTTGACCCCCCTAGGTCACTAGCTGCTACTAGTTAAATTGGGCATGGGCACGGGCACATTGCCATTGACATTGCTGGCTGACAACAGCAAACCAGGCCCTGACATCACATCTCAAAGAATGCTTACAAATTCTAATGGTTCTACCTAGAGAGGTTACAAGGTATCATTGTTCGATGCTTGCTGACAATTGTAAGAGCAGTACATATTTATCCAAGCAAACTATTGGACATCTCTATCAATGCCTGCAAAATTAATGCTTTAAAGGTATAGTATTTTGGATAAGAGGAACAAGATATGCACAGATATAGTGCAAGATTCAATTATGTTCCATTTTCTGCCTCTTTCCACATGAAGAGTCGTGAAGTTTAGAAACTGGAATTGACTTGCCATTTATATTAATACGTTTTGTCTCATTTGTTCTGATGTATCAGGTTTGGAAAGCGTTCAGAGTTGTTCAATCGAGGAGCTAGGGCTTGAAAAAGAAACTGAAAAATTAAGTAACGCTTTATTAAGCAGGGGCTGGTCTCCTGGCTGGAGCAATGCAGACAAGGTGTTAAGTGAATTTATCAATGGACATCTAGTAGATTATTCTGAAAACAGAATGAAGGTAGAAGACACTACTACTTCACTGTTATCACCGTATATTCATTTTGGTGAACTTAGTGTTAGAAAAATTTATCAAAATGTGAGAATCAAGCAACTACAGTGGGCAAAAGATGGGGAGTGTAAAAAAGAAGAAAGTATGAAGTTGTTCTTGCGATCAATTGGGCTAAGAGAGTATTCACGGTATCTTTGTTTTAATTTCCCGTTCACACATGAACAATCACTTCTGGCTAATCTTAAGCACTATCCTTGGCGTACTGATCAAGGCCAGTTTAAGTGTTGGAGGCAGGGAAGGACTGGTTATCCTTTAGTGGATGCAGGTATGAGAGAACTTTGGGCAACTGGCTGGCTACACAACAGAACTAGAGTGATCGTGGCAAGTTTTCTTGTGAAAATTTTGCTACTTCCATGGACTTGGGGAATGAAATACTTTTGGGACACGTTACTGGATGCTGATCTTGAAAGCGACATCCTTGGTTGGCAGTATGTATCAGGTAGCTTACCTGATGGGCATGAGCTCAAACGCATGGACAGTCCTGAGGTATGAACTACCTAATCTATAAAGAGTTCTTATGATTACCGAAAAAAATGGTTGGCCATTGATCACTGACATCACATTTTTATAAGAACATTATCCACCATAATGTCATATTTTCCTTCTCTTTTGAAAAAAGTCATATGTTCCTTCTAAAATTGTTGCTAACTCATCATTTGTCATTCTATTCGAGCATTATGGTCTTTACTGTTCTGACTCAACTGCTCCTTAACTAAATCCTAGTTACAATTAGTTATAAAGGAAACGGTCCCAAACCATATTCTTTACTGATTACAGACTACCAATCTTCTTGATATTTTGTTACAACAAGAACTGCTGTCTGTGGTACAGTGAAAATAAGTTGGTTTGAGTTTTTTATTGTTTTCTTTCTGCATTGATAATAAGACACTTTTTTAAAAAATTTTTGATTTCATACAAATTTATGTTAGTCTTAAGGTTTAATTGCATATTGTAGTTTCTGTTTTTTACAAAGTTATCTGTACTCTCAGTGCTGTTAATAATGTTATTGTTCTTACTAATCTGGCATTGTCTTCTAATGATAATCAAGGCTTCTTTCATTTACGCATGCAATGATCTCTTAAGATCTTTCTTCCTGTAAAAACCAGCTCACATATTTTGGTAACTGGTTGGCTACGTGTAGATTAAGCAAAATCTCCTATCCATTGCCATTGGTAAACATTATTTTCTTATAAGACCCACAACCTTTTCAATTTGGAATCAGGTTCAAGGTCAAAAGTATGATCCAAATGGTGAATATATAAGAAATTGGATTCCTGAGCTCGCTAGAATGCCGACTGAATGGATTCATCGTCCATGGGATGCTCCCATGACTGTGCTGAAATCAGCTGGCATTGAGCTAGGATCGAATTATCCAAGGCCAATTGTAGACATTGATACAGCTAGAGAACAACTCGATGATGCTGTTAACATGATGTGGGAGGTTGATAGGGCTGCAAAAGTAGCACAATTGAGCAGTTCAGATGAAGTTGTGGCCGACAATCTGATCAGTATGAACAGCTTTGACATCCCAAAAGTTATCGTCAAGAAAGAAGTATCTTGTAACCATTCGTCCCTTGACCAAAGGGTACCCTCCTTCCACAACGTGAAGAACAATTCACGAAACAAGGAGGTGAAAGTTCTAGAGGGGAAAGGATCTTGCCCATCTGCCTTGTATTCTCAAATTGGAGCTGCAAAGATGAAGGATGTCGATTTGATTTCGACAGCGGAATCCTCATCTGCTAGGAAAAGAAGCATCAGTGAAAGTCATTGTGCCGTTCCATCCCATGTCTGTACTCCAACAGGAGATCCCCAACAAGAACTTGATTCAGTAGGCCAACATTTTTCAGACAGATTCCATGCTGTTTATTCAGCATATCCAATTCCAGATGAAAAAAAGGTAGTTGCTGATACACTTTTCGAGTTTACAGAAGATATTTTGTCAAAATATAAATTGATAGCAGTATGCACACGTTAACAGTACTAACTGTCATTCTATCTAGTTGTTTCTTTATTTCACTTAAATCAAATATAATCTTTAAGAATAGAAACTTGACAGATAATCTTTTAAATTTACAATATTCTTAACATATCTTTCTTGTCAAGCCTATTTTTCTGATGTATAAATCATGTTGTTGATGCAGGAAGAGGACTGTGATGCTGAAAGTTTATTCCATGGCTCGAGACCATCCAAGAGAACTTCATAGCTTCCATAGCCATTGCACCGTTGTACATTAACAATCTTAGTTTCGATTTTCTTTTCTAATTCTACTTGTATAATTTCGAGGCAGAAAATAATATTTTAAATCTTAGAAAATGGAGACAGTTTTGTATTTATCACTAGGCTTGATTGAAATAAATGGTCCAAGCTTTGAGCAGTCTCTTATAGTCTACCAATTTGGCTGCATTTGTTGGGAAACCATAGCCACCGGAGCTAGCCGAGGCCACCGGAGAAAAAGGAAAAAATTCTCTTTCCTTTTCCTTAATTGTTTCACTAGTTTTCTTCATTGCTCCTTTCATTTTCTATGGGGTTCCAGCAGCAACGATAATAATTTCTTTTCCTCATTTCCAGTACAAAGATTCAGCCAACAGCAACTCGTTTTCTTGTCTCGTCTCATTTCCCAGCAATTCTTATTGATACCATTTTGATTATTTGAGTTATTTTTTATTTTATCTGTAGATACGAATTTAGTAGAGCTCGATGATCTATAGAGCTATATATGCTTGTATAATTATTTTATTTTTTTTAAAAATAGTGCAATAGATGTTTAAAATAAATAATTGATGTTATTGAATGTGCATTTATGAGTTTGATAGGAGGATTATGATGAGAATGATTATTTTGAAAATTAAAATAAAATTATTCTATAGTTGATACCTATTTTTAGATTTGCTTCACCTTCCATACTATTGATATGACTTTGTACAAATTAATGACTATTCCATAGGATAGTCTTCACAAAGGGATTTTAGAGAAACATAGGAAATCGCTAAATGTAAAGAAATTGTCTCTAGATTTAATTGAATAATATTAATTCAAAATAAAATATAATTTCTTAATATCAACGAAACAAAAGTTTAAATAGATTTAAAACCTTAACGATGTAATAGACAAAAATAACCTTAATAAAAAGATAATTTCTTTTTAGAGAATTGAATAATTATAATAAATAGAAAAAATAAAATCTTAAAAGTAAAAAACTTTAAGCCTAGCCTTATGCTAGATTATTAGACCATTCACATGTTATTGAGCCTAGCCTTATGCTAGATTATTAGACCACTCACATCTTATTGTGATAGTGTTCACATGTGGAACCACCACATCAGCAACCCCTTAGAGTCGGTCCCATAGATATGGAGGGAGGTAAATACAGGTATACAGGTGGAAAGTGCATGGCGGAGACGTTAACCCCAGGCAGTGACACCCCGAGGATCGACCCCTGGACCTTTTAGCCACAGAACCATGCACTCCTCATCTGTGCTATGCCCTGGGGACATGATAGTGTTCACATGTGATTGGCCACATGATGTTGTGGCGTGCTCAATCATATTTAGTATTTATTATTATTTATTATGCATTCCATCGATGAGAAAGCTAATGAGAAAGCTATAGCTACTAGCTATTAGTGTAGTGGACAAGGCACAGGAGAAGACATATTCGGACGCGTCGAGTTTCGATCCCATGACCTAATATGATAATATCATATGCCTTAACTACCGCACTTCCAGGGGGGACGAATTTGTATCCATAATGATAATATTTATAGATGTTATACTCACAAGATTTGTAATATTATCCATGTTGATATTATACCATTGATTACCTATATATGTTGATTAAATGGTAACAATTCATCTTAATTAATAGGGGTGACAATTTTCCCCACGGGTTCAGGGCTCCGCAGTGGCGGACCGACTGGGGAGGCTAGGGAGGCTTCAAACCCCCAGCCTAGCTGCTGTCCACTAGACATCACCGGACGACGAGAAATTTTCCGCACAGAGCAAGAGGATGAGGAGGCTTCAGCCTCCCCCACCTAGACGCCGCGGTGTAGGCCCTGTGGTGGTGCGCCGGTGCTGCTACGGCGTTGCATTGTGCGGTCATGCGCCGGTGCCGCTACGGCGCTGCATTGTGCGGCTGTGTGCCGCGTGCTGGCCTGTGCCACTATGCGATGCGGCTGTGCAGGTGCGCTACCACTGCCGGAGAAGACGGAGCATTTTTTTTCATTTCCTTACCATTTTTAATTAAACAATATGAGTGGGCCCAAAGTTAAATAAATTAAATAATAATAAAAAAACATTAAAGATAGATTGCAACTTTGTAAATTGTAAATCTGCTTTTTTATTTTGTTTGCCCCCATTGTTGCTGCTTTGCAGTTCGAAGAATGGCGGAAACCCTAAGGGCTAAGTCCCTAACTTCTTCCTCTCCCACTCAACTCTCCTCCAACTCCAAGGCTCTAGAGTCCAACGCTCCAAGCCTCCAACCAAGCCTTCAAGTGCGGTAGTCGGTACCTTGGTGGAGTTGCGCTGTCGCGGTCTCTCTCACGGACAACCAGGCGGTGACAGTAGTATGAAGTCTCTATTCTCCAACCGGCAACCGAGTCTCTAACTCTAAGGCTCCAAGCTCCAACACCATTTCTTCATAAGGTTAGAACTTAGATTTGCCGTGTTTTAATTTTTTTTTATTATTTGATTGTTTTTGGAAATGTACAAAATACGAGATTACCATTGTAGTT
>JBBMJZ010000122.1:16254991-16274506 GCA_037833815.1 Zingiber zerumbet | reverse complement strand
TGGCAGCTCAGCTTCTTGGCTTCATTTGCAGCTTGCTTTGACTTCCAACGCTCCGATCTTTTGGGTGATTGCGGCCTAACCGGAATAGGGCTCACCCGAACCCAATTCCCGGCCTTCTCCTCGAGCAGGCCTCCATCCGGCTTTTCGTCCCTCGAACGTCGCGCATGTTCTTCTCGCTCCACCGAAGTACTCTTCCACAGTTCTCTCGTTCTTCGGACGCACCGAGCCTGTCGACTCCCTTCCCGTGCCGTCCTTCTCGCTAGCTGCGTCTTCCGCTCGACTTCCTGCACTTCTAATCTCTTGCACACTCAGACACAGAAATCAAACACAACGCAGGACCTAACCAACTTGGTTGATCACATCAAAACTACCACGGGGTCCAACATTATATGGAGGACTATGTATAAGATTTAATATTTATAGGATTGTCGAGCTTTGCCCGGTTGGATGTTCTCAGAAAATCTTATGTTCATTCGATCTTTACCTGGTCGATCATATATTAAAAACTATATATGAGATTAAGTTTCTCTGGGCCCGACCTGTCTTTGTCGGGCCGGGTGTTCACAGAGAATCTTATGTTCGTTCGGCTTTTGCCTAGCCAATCGTATATTAAAACCTATACATAAGCTTAAGTATCTCTGGCCCACCCGGACTCTGCTCGACTAAGTGATCGCAGAGAATCTTATGTTCATTCGGTTTATACATGGTCGATCATATATTAAAAATTCACAGAGAATCTTATATTCGTTCAGCCTTTGCCTAGCCGATCGTATATTAAAATCTATACATGAGGTTAAGTATCTCTATGTCTGCTGGACTTTGCCCGGCCGGGTGTTCGTAGAGAATCTTATGTTCGTTCGGTCTTTGCCTAGCCAATCGTATATTAAAATTTATATATAAGATTAAGTATTTCTTGGCCCGACATGACTGTGTCCGGCCGAGCATTCATAGAGAATCTTATATTCGTTCTATCTTTGTCTAGCTGATCGTATATTAAAAGCTAATAAAATTAAGTATCTCTGGGCTCGTCCGGACTTTGTCCGGCCGGATGTTCACATAGAATCTTATGTTCGTTTAGCTTTTACCTAGGCAATCGTATTATTTTCTATCTTGAGAATAAAATGCTAAAGTTCTTATATCTGACCGGATTCATCCGACCGGATTCATAGCCGGTCGTCCCTATTCGAAAATCCCGCTTTGGGGTGATACGGGTAGAACTTGAAGACTTTAAGGGTAGGGTAGGTGATTATCAGGACCAAATTGAAATGTTCTTTCATCATCGTCACACCATTTTAATTGACTGTTATGTTATGTTCTGAATTCACTCGTCATAAGCTGGATTATATTGTAGTTGTTGGATTGTGCAGTAGCGTATAATTGATATCTTTTTCTTCATGTAACATGCACTGTAATAGACCTCTTAACGTTGGCAGTCAGAAAACTATGTCAAAGCAAATAGTGGAGATTTGTATGAAGATGCAGTCGCAATTGGCTCAAAAGGAGACCCATTTCATGTCACCAAAAGCAGCTGCCTTCAACCTTCATCCATGCAAACAGTTCCATGATCGAACCAAACTTGGTAGAAAACAGGGCTCAGCATGTACAGTACAAGCAAGATTGGATACGCTGTTTGCGTGTTTAGGAGAACATTTTGTCAAAAGAAGCGCCTTTGACAAGACATGGGATGGGAGGAGGCAGACGCCGAGGCGAGTCTCCCGTAATCCAGACAAGTGTGTGCATGGTTAGTTCCACCGCCCAATAAGACTAACTTGGCGTAGTCTACCTCAACCATCGCATCGACCGACGACCGCTCAAGTTAACTAGTCGCGACGTTTAGTGTCAAGGATTTCTGGAATAATTGGATTGGGCGGTGGCGGCGTCGCCGGTCAGGGCATGTAGAGCTTGTCGCCGCACTTGCACCGCCACGCCTCCGGGTAATACTCCTCGACCGCCGGCTGGCCCGGCCGCACCGCCTCGTGCACCGGGTTGCACGGCGTGCACTCTCCGCACTTGGCCGCGCACGGCGGAGGGTACGATCCCGGCCTCCCGCAGCTTCCGCTCAGCCCACGACGTCGTTCCGCATCTCCCTGCACCCGTCCGGCTCATGTTAGCATTCACGGCACATTTGGGCCAAATTGCGCCTCCGTCTACAAAAGCAACCAAGTAAAAAAACAAGAAGAGTGGGATTCTGAACAGAACCTGGACTCGAGGAACCCTTGTTGGATTTCCAAGATCTGTGGCAGAGAATAACAAATCGATTCTGAGTAAACAATTACTTTTAACAAGCACACATCAGTTAGCTGAAATGGTAGTGTAGTTCGATGGGAACAGAACTGAAGTGCCAAAGGAGAGTGCCATGAACGTGAAACGTTGCTCACCTGCACGAGCACTGCTCAAAAGAGAAGAAATGGAGAAAAAGGCGACGAGATAGCAGCACAGGAGCGCTGCCATTGCTGCCGCAGACGTATATTCTCGTCGCCCTTTCCTGCAATCCATCGATCGACCTCCTCCTAAAATGGGTGCCCAAACCTCAAGCGGGCGAAAGCCGATGATTAAAGAGATTTGGAATCTCAAAAGGTCACTCTCCTCTTGGTAAGCAGCGACTCTCACCGACACTGTACCAGCGGCAGCGGCAGCGGCAGCAGATCACAGCCACTGGCACTGAGACAACGCCAGCGGTCAGCAGTGTAATTTAATGCCGAATCTGATGCGGGCATATGTACAGTTAGTTTCACCTTTTTCTTCAACTCCCCTCCCCTTTTTACTGTAGGGCTGATGCAATTGATAGAGATATTGTCTGAATGTCTGCTGCCTGCTGGGAGCATAGACACGAACGCTTCTGATACCATTAATTGGAACTGGAGAATAGAGACTACTCTTGCATCGTCTGTCACAATTAGTCCCCTCCGAAACAAGTTACTTGGGCACAGGCAGAAACATGAATAAGTTCAATTCAATGTAGTTGTGCATAAGACTAATTCAAACTGTCTCTCTGTAAATAAAAGCAAAATACAAAAAAAAAAATTATAAAAAATAGGCTCTTACCCACAAATTTATACAATAAGCCCTCTGCTTTTCTCAAGAAAAAGGTCTCTTGCTCAAATCATGCGATTGTCATAGCATAGGCCCTCTCCATAAGAAGTCGCAGTTGATGAGTGAGGCTGGGTTGGTGGCCCAATTGAGTAGGCTAAGTTCGAAGCCCTGTTCAGGATCTTTTATAGTTGGTTTTAGATTTTTTTTTTTTTGTTTTTTTTTTTTGAGATTTTGTTTGCCCAGTCAAAAAAACAAAAAAGTTGGTCAATTTTGACCAAAAAGGAAAGGAAATAGATAAGTGAGGCCATGCAATTGGCCCTGTCCCCATCTTTCAGTTACTAACGAATCGACCTTAGGGCTCTGTTTGGATAGGCTGAGGATAAGATTTATTAAATAAAGGGGAAAGAAGAGGAAGAAAGGAAGGAAGTGGGAAAGTATTTATATTTTTTTTTATTTGGGAAGGAGAAAATGTTAATTAAGGTAGTTATTTGGGAGTAAAAAGGGAGAAATAAAGATTAAATATATAAAATTATAAAAAAAAATCTTCATCTCTTAAATTAGACATTTATTTATTTTTTCAAATAGAGATTAGATTAAAATAAATAATGATTATTCACTACATCAATCAAATTAAAATTTTTATTATCTTTATTATTTTTCTTTTCTCTTTTATATGTAATATTTAATTTTTATTATCTAATTCATTTCTTTTATTTTTTTCTCTCTCTTCTAAATTAAACAATATTTTAATATTTAAAAAATAAATTTTTTATATTTAAAGATATTTACTCCCTCCTTTATTGACTCTTTCCTCGCCTACTCCGAAACACACTGTAGATTTCACCGTCAAACAACCCTCACCCGCATGCTCTCGCGTCCCTCGCTCGCCTATATAAACAATCTGCGACGCTCTTTTTTCTCTCATCGCAGCAGCTCTCCGTCGATCCCTAGCTCTTCGTTGCTCGCCTACACATCGATTTTCAGCAAGGGAGAGATGAGGAGCCATCTTGCGGTCTTCGCATTCCTACTACTTCTGTCGCAGCTTTCTCTTGCGCCGCACAGAGCTCAGGCTCAGATCCTCTTCCAGGTGAATTGACACGCATTTTACGCAGTTGAGTTCGGTGTATTAAAGAATCCGCTGCAGGGGTTCAACTGGGAGTCGTGGAGGCAGCAAGGCGGGTGGTACAACTTCTTGAAGGACAAAATCACCGACTTCGCCGGCGCCGGAGTTACCCATGTGTGGCTTCCTCCGCCGTCGCAATCCGTCGGCCCGCAAGGTAGTTTAATTTCTTCCGAATATGGTGACATTAAGGGTCGTCGTATAGTCTGATCGAAGGTCCTGATTCGATCAGGATACATGCCGGGGAGATTGTACGACCTGAATTCCTCCAAGTACGGTAACGAGAGCGAGCTCAAGTCGCTGATCGGCGCGTTCCATGAGAAGGGCATCAAGTGCGTGGCGGACATCGTGATCAACCACCGGTGCGCGGAGAGGCAGGACGGCCGGGGAGTGTGGTGCATCTTCGAAGGCGGGACCGACGACAGCCGCCTCGACTGGGGCCCCCACATGATCTGCCGCGACGACACCCAGTACTCCGACGGCACCGGGAACCCCGACACCGGCGCCGACTTCGGCGCGGCGCCCGACATCGACCACCTCAACGCGCAGGTCCAGCGGGAGCTGACGGACTGGCTGAATTGGCTGAAGGCGGACCTCGGATTCGACGGCTGGCGGCTGGACTTCGCCAAGGGCTACTCGTCGAGCGTGGCTAAAGTTTACGTGCAGGGGACGCAGCCGGACATCGCGGTGGCGGAGTTCTGGAGCTCGTTGGTCTACGACAACGACGGGAAGCCGGACTACGACCAGGACGGGAGCCGGCAGGAGCTGGTGAACTGGGTGCGGCAGGTGGGCGGCAGCGCCGCGGCGTTCGATTTCACCACCAAAGGGGTGCTGCAGGCGGCGGTGCAGGGCGAGCTGTGGAGGATGAAGGACCAGCAGGGGAAGGCGCCGGGGATGATGGGGTGGTGGCCGGAGAAGGCGGTGACCTTCATCGACAACCACGACACCGGATCCACGCAGAAGCTGTGGCCGTTCCCTTCCGACAAGATCATGCAGGGCTACGCCTACATCCTCACCCACCCCGGAATCCCTTCCATCGTATAAACGATCCATCTCTAATCTTTCCACAAATCTACAAAAAAATTAACTCGTTACATATCGTGCAGTTCTACGATCATTTGTTCGATTGGGGACTGAAGGAGCAGATATCTGAGCTGGCTGCGATAAGGATGCAAAACGAGATTCACCCGGGAAGTACGCTCGCCATTCTGGCTTCTGATGCAGATTGCTACGTCGCCATGATCGATGGAAAACTGATCACCAAGATTGGCCCTCGATTCGATGTTGGCAACCTGGTTCCTTCCAACTTTCAAGTCGTTACGTCGGGGAAGGACTACGCTGTGTGGGTCAAGAAGTGAGTTGACAAACAGGATTGGAATAAAGCGTTTCATTTCTCTGATCATATTGTGATCAATAAGCTGAAATTTGCATCCGAACGATACGATTGATGTGGTAAGACTTCGATCAGAAGTCGTTCATTCTATGTATTGATTGCCGTATGGTGCAGTTGAATAAGATCTTCCGGCAAGAATTATATATATATATGCCATCTCAAACCAATCTTAGTAGTGATTTGACATACCATTTTTCAATTTGTATGCAAGAACATGCACAAGTTATCCAAAGTTCAGAAAAAGAAGCACCAATAACTTGTTAAAACATTCTTTGGTCAATCTATTGTATGAACAAGAAATGAGTGTATAATCGAATGCATAACTTGGTCCCTTCGGAGCAGGTGAACAAATAGGGCCTGCCGTCAAATACTAACCCTGTACAAGAGTATGATTTCGCTGTGGGAAAGTGCGCTTTCACAGATTGCAGAAAAGGGAGGGAGCCTTCTGATTGAATCGAATGTAGATTTGACTGGCGAATTTTAGGGAGATAACTCCGTGCTCAAGAGGACTTCAACTTCGTTTCCTGATTCGTCAACTCCAATTCTTGCTGCTCCTTGAGGTATCCCTTGGCTGTAGCTGTCACTATTTTCACAAAGAAGTTCGTAAGCACGAACCATAGCACAGCGTTCCATATCATAGTAAAAGATAGGTTCCACTGCTGAGCCTGCAGAACCAGAAACACTGGGATCAAAATACTGCCTTGAGAAATTTCTAGCCTACCTAAACCACAGGCAGTGAAAATTCTCAATTTTTTAATGACCAACCGTTCTCTCTGGTAGGGCAGGTTCTGGAACTGGGGCAGATAAATACTTGTCCTGAACCGTTCGTAATTTAGCAATCATGTTAGGCAGTGTAGATGAGAGACCAGGGATGAGACGAAGCACCCATATTAACTCATTCTCCAGCCATTCCAAGAGTTGATTATTACACACAGAAATAATGAAAACTGTCTGTGAAAGAACATTAAAGTTTAGGAAAACACTAAATGAATCTAGACTTAACCCATAAAATCATCAACAATTTGCGAGTATTAAGAGCAAATAACTGATATATAACTAGAAAAACTAAGATATAATGCAGTAGTGCATCCACTATAAACACAAATATTCATAGTTTCATACACTATGCGTGTTTCAGCAATTAAAAATCAGTTGGATAATAGATTTTTTAGAGCTACATGGGGAGGGATTGATCCTTTAACATGGGGGACCAGTTGGATAATCTATAATTTTCCATAAAACAGTCCTGTGATTTCTCTTTTATTCCATTTTTAACAATAATCAAAGGTCGCATTGTCCATATTTCCAAAACCATGTGCTTTGATATCAGATCTAAAACACAGCTATTCATCTTCATTGTTCTTCTATGCTATGCTCTAACGCCACCCAATCATTAACTATACTACACCTCTTCTTGTCTCCTTTCTATGACTGCCTTACCCAACCATATATAGTCTCTTCTCTCTTCCCAGACATACTGTGCAAAGCCATGTTACAGGCCTAAGCATAATTTTCCTTTGGGCATATTTCAATCTCGTAGAGTTACAAAATAATTTGATCAAAGTACTCCTTTAGAATTTCTAATAATAAAATGTACAAATTTGGTGTAGAAAAGAATGCAATTCCCCTATTTTTTTTATAGCTATTTTGTGTATTAATATGATAAATAAAGAATGCAACATAACATTAGCAAACATATTTATTTTATCGGAGGATATAATATTACCACAAAAAAAGATTAAAAAGTCCTAAGCATTCCAAGGAAATTTCTACTACTTACCTGAATATGAGTCTTTATCAGTGCCTTTCCAATCAAGGTTGCCAGGAAGAACTTCCAAAATGGGATCCCAAGTTGCCCACACATAATACCAGCAAGATCAAAAAGTGGGTTTGGTACCTAAATTGCATGATCAATCACAAACTCATTGGACAAATTCCAAGTACAAATCCTCTATGTAAATCTAGCAGCTTGATGTAAGAATGTTAGAATAAAAAAAGTTCTGCCAAATGAACTTTTCCTAGCACAATTAAGACATGAACAAGCAGTGGCTAGAAACTAATTTTGCACTCAAGATCTAAAAGAAACAAAGATTATTCTGCCATCACCAGTGAATATGTTGCATCTGACTGAGTATAGATACAAGGAATATAGACAACTTACTGAAGCAAGCATTAAAATTGTTAGGAAGTTAAGATGCTGGGAGTGAGTGTAGAACCAGCTTTTAATTTTCTTCACAGAAGCAGATATGAAGCCATCTTCTTTTGTTGACACTGCATCCAGTTCCTCCAACTCCATTTTGTTTCCAGAGGACCTTGCTGCATTGCATTTATATTTTGTCAAGGAAAAAAATCAAACTAATTAATCTAAGATCGAGAAAGGAAGATCATCAGTATATAACTCAGTATTTTGAAAAAGGAAATTCAGAAAAGCAATGCTGTAATTAGAAAACAGCAGGTGCAGATTAGTTACTTGGAAATTATCCTAAGAGATTATCAAAGTAACACATAGTTACCATAAAATTGTAATTAATAAGGTATCTGTATCTTAAGTTATCTTCAATCCAGATTCGCAAATCCATCTGTTAGACCCTGTCAACCGTTTTCAATCATGGTTACAAAAGGTATATAGTTAACTCCTTTCTCTCACACAACAGTCTCCCTCTTGCAAACAGTTTGAATGAAGTATCATGTCTCTTTGTTTATGTTGTCTCATTCATAGACATGGTTCTTTGCTTCATTCACATGTTTAGAAGTTTTACAAATGCCAATTAGACAAAGAACTTGCAGACTTCCACGCTTGATTCTTTAAACCAAAAGAAAATGACTACAAACTAATGTGATTGAAATTGCATTCACAGCAAGCACTAATACAATAAAACTGGTAACAACATCAATTTGTTTCGTAAGGCGGAGTGACATAAATTGCTATAGCATTTACAATCATGGCAATATAGCAAACTGATGAATAAACTAAACAAAGTTTCCTCTATCAATACCATCCGAATCATTAGAGTATAATCCAAAAAATAGTTTAATAATTAAATGAAAGACCTCCAAGGATGATATAAAGAAATACATGGATGTAAAGGAAAGTATGTACAGAATACAACAAAAAAACCAGGAAGTCAAGGAAGCACTAGGTTAAAATGTCAAAAACCAGTTAAACTAAATGTTAATATTTCATTATTTCAGCTCAATAAATCATGACTCAATATGCAGCCATAATGATGCTATGTGACAAGAACCTCAATCTTGATTTATGGTCAAGAATATGAAAATTTACCTGCTCTTGAGATGAAATAAGGAGGAAGCTCACCAAAGGCAGTACCCAATCCCCAAAGAATAGCCTCCAGCTGAACCTGAGGGAGAATACTGTGGAGTGGAACCTTAACTAAACTTCCAGGTGATGAATGGTATATGGGTGGTCCAAACTCTGAACACTTCTTTTCAAGCCATAAAGGTCTTCTTTTTAACTGTATGGTATCATATGGAGCAGTTTTGAGATCCACTCGACCACACTTGATCGCCTTGATAGTGAAAAAGGCAATATGGGGGCCCAAATACAGCACAAATGTGTGCAAACCAGATCCTGCAAAAACCCAATGTTGTTAGAAACCTATGAAATGTATCCGTCGAAATAGAAGAAATATGCAAGCACAATTTTAGGAACTAGTAAATCAAAATAAAACTTATTAGGTCACTGGAGAACAAAATCTGTTCTAGAAGAAGAAAAGAACTAAGAAATATTTGCACGATGGATGTTGATGTAATTTTGAGTCATTTGGAATTCCTAAATCATATCAAAATTTAGTATTGACCTAGCAGCTGCATATTACACATAAAATTTCCTCAACATATACATAGATAAAGTTATTCTCAACATGATCTATATGGAATTAGGGATGTAAACAAGCTAAGTCAAGCGGAGCTTTCGGGTGTTCAAGTTTATTTGATAAGATAACTGAGTCGAGTCGAGCCGAGCCGAGCCGAGCTTAAAATTAACCAAGCCTTCGAAATGATTGCTCAAGCTTGGCTTAGTTTATTTTTATGAGTTTGAGCTTGTTTGAAGCTTGACTTGAGCTTGGTTCGTTTAGATGTTATCGAGTTCTCAATTCAAGCTTGGCTTGAGCTTGGTTCGTTTAGATGTTATCCAGCTCTCAATTCAAGTTTGGCTTGAGCTTGGTTCGAACTTGGTTCGTTTAAATGTTATTGAGCTCTCAATTCAAGCTTGTTTGTTTGAAACTTTTACTTGTTTGCTTAGTTATTGAATTTGATAATTCAAACTTATTTATTTATTTTATTTTATTATTTTTTTTATTTATTTAGCATATTGATAAGAGTTTTATTAATGAACATGGTTTGTGAATATTGTACACGAGCATTATTCACGAACGTTGTTCACGAACATTAACGAACTGATCATATATGTGTTCAAGTTTATTTGTTTAGTTTAACGAGTTGTTCAAACTTGTTTATTTAATTGATCTTGTGTAAATTGAACGAACATAAATAAGCTCTTACCAAGCCGAACACCAAGCTTGTTCATGAATGTTTGGTTCATTTACAACCCTATATGGAATGACAGTCAAAGAAGCTATAGTGAACTGATATGACCATAACATGCTTTTATAAGAAAGTTCCTAGCAGATTATTTTTCAACCGATGTAACAGAACAGGTTCCAAACTGAGTTTAGATGGTACTCGAATGCAATATTCACCTACCTAGCCCGATTGATGATGCCACACCAAGTGTCACCCACCATACAACATAGTTTGTGTAGTGAAGCAATTCCAGAAGATGCTGTAACCAATAACAGGAACGACGTTAAACAAAAACAGAGTAAAGGATCAACTTTCAAGAAAAAAAGAAAATTAGAGATGATAGCTAGGTGAAATTGAAGGAACAAAACACCAAGTGGTTATAATAATTATAAAACCTAAGAGTTACAATCTACTTCAGCAGTGATAAACTTAGCTTATCAATTTCCCAACTACAATAAAATTGGAATTGTTTGACATCTTAGGTCTGGTGTTTACAAATGAGTGACAGATCAATTCAATAGTAAGATACCTTCTCATAGGAGCCATAATCATTAACAAGAAAGAAACCCAGAGCAGCAAAAGGAATAGTTAAAGGCATAATCCAGCCGCTCTTCCTTAAAATGTATATAAGTGATTGCCTTAAATATTTTAGTGTAGCAAACAAAAACAAATAGAACGTCTTGAAAGGTTGAGTTGCCAAAGTCAAGTTCTGCAAATCCTTTTGATGTTTCTCCTTTAGTTCTGCACAAGAAAATCATGTCTGAGATAGATAAAAACTAAAATCTAACTGAATACTAATATACTTTTAGGAACAAAAAACTATCGTTGTTAAATTAGGAGGTAACATTTCAGTAGTTTGATTGTTGATTGCTGTAAAATTTAAAAGGATAAGATCCATGTAGCTGACCGCAAAATAGTTGTACTTATTAGCTGCTCAAGTAGTTTGTGAATTAATTTCAAAAAATTTAAATAATTTTAGGGAAAGACGAATAAAAAAATAAATAAAAAGATTAGCAAAACAAGAAACTACACTCCACGTTCTTGTTTGCAATATACATAACTTCAATACCAAACTCCAAAGATAAAATTAGTCTCAAATCCATTCTGTAGGTACCTATTTGTCTCAACCTCAAATATAAATATGCTTATATCTTGTCCATGCAACAGACTAGAACAGTTCTGAAACTGAACAAAAACTAGTCCCGCAGTGAGACTTCATACTAAGAATGTAACAGTACTCAATCTAGAAGTGTTTGTACTCAGTGCTCCATCTAGAAGACAATCCAAAATTGACAAGAAACTAAAATCTAAGAATTTCTTCCTTCATTCCAAAATTGATCATTTGCACAAATGCATGAAGCTAGCATACCCTCTTCCTTAATGTTCATGATTTTTTTTTTTTTGAAAATGCCTCTATGGGAGTAGATGAGTTGGTACTCGGATGGCAGATTTGCATGATAGGAGTAAGGTTCAAATCCACTGGGATTCATTCCCTTAGGGAATAAGTTCCTCCTGCCTATAAGGCCTAGGGGCAATGGAGGAGTGCCTGGGGTGAGTGTTATCACCTTTTGCATTACATGATTTTTTTTTTTTGAAAACGATTGTCTTTTCCCTTAATTTGCAAAAGCATCTGGTGCATTTTCAAAGAGGAATAAATATTTACTCTAGGTAGTTCAGTAGCTGAATAATTGCATAAAAAATATATACACAGTTCAGCATGCTATATCAGTCTCAATAGTCTAACCAGAAAAATGAATGAAGATAATGTAAATAGTCTTCTAGTTAGACTTAGAAAGCCTTCTTTCCACCCGTTGTTAAAAAGGATACTAGCGTAAATAAAAAAATTCTTCAGGTTTTCTAATGAAATATCCAAAATGGTTCATATTTAAATCTTAAAATAGTAAATTTGATTTGGAACTCCAAACAGTATTATAAGAAAAGAAAGAAGACAATTTGGCTAGGAAATAGGTAAAGAATGGCAATAGATTTGTGAGGACTAGGGATACTAAAATAATGGATCCTCTCTATCCACCTTTCCAACTCTCACGACAGTTCCTTGAAATTCATAATGCAGGTTCAATGGATTATTTTTACCTGTCAGAGCTCAACGAATTATGCTTCCACACCCTTGGCATGAAATCCCTATTCACGGCAGGGGAACATGGAGATACAATTTTGATAAATAAGCCAAACAAAAAGAATCCATAAACTAAACTAACGCTCCCTAAGCAACCAGGGGCCAAATGAATAAAAAAAGAGGAGTTTTGTTAACCTGACGACGACAAAAGTATCCAAAGAACAAGAAAAAAAAACTCACCTTTAATCGACGGATGCAAATCCTCCGTAAATAGAGACGCCATCGCCTCCCCGGAGCCCATCTCCTCCAAACCCTAAGGAACAAATCTGGATCTCGATGGCGAAAAGAAGAAAGAAAGAAAAAAAAAAAAAAAACCGCTGCCGGGGAGATCCAACCGCGGCCGAAGACGGAGTATTAGAGTCGTACGGTGCGAGGGGCAGAGAGAGAGAGCGCAACCGCGAAGCGAGAGGCAAATGGCTGGCGCATTAATCGCGCTCTAGCAGCAAGCAATTGAACTGATGGCAAGGAAGAAGAAAGGAAAGGAAAAAAAAGCAATGGCTTCCGTTCTGGGGAGGTTAATAATATATAGGTTAAAATTAAAAATAAATAAAGGGCCGAAATCGTTACGTTGCCTGTATACCTCTATTATTTAATATTATTCGATACGATTTTTCTTTCCTCCGTTGATTCAATTGGTTTGGTCTTAATTTTATTAATTATTAACAAAATTAATATTGATACGAATGAGATTTTCAAGTTTTTTTAAATTTAAAAAAAAAGTTTTAAAAATTAAAAAAAATATATATTAAGAACGATCGACAGCGGCCCAAATCTGCTGCGATGAGGTCGGCGTCGGACGACTCGGACGCGTAGCTGAACCCTTCCCACTACGTCCGGCTGCCGAATCATCGCAAAGGGGCTCCTTCTTTCCGGCAGATGGCCGCGTAGACGCAGAGCGTGCCGACCAAATTCATCGGGCAGTTGGGCGAGAAGCCGAAGATGGCAGTTGGGCGGTGTATTGACCAGGACGTCTTCCTGGTCGTAATAGAAATTGGGGACGTCGAGCCGGGGGAGATCCTCACGGAAGGGCGGATCGCGGGCAGCGACGTAGAAGACGTGAGTGACGTCGGTGAGGGGAGAGAGCTTGGCGGTGGCGTCGACAGGGTCGAGGACATCGCACTGAATGTAACGGACAGGGAGGGAGTCGGCATCGTCGGCGTAGGAGAAGGAAAGGAGGATGGATTAGGAGGGCGGCAGGAGATGCCGTAGACCTTCCAAGGGCCGCCGGGAGTGTCGGGGAGGGGAAAAATGTCGAGGAGGGAGGAGCCGACGATGCCCGGTACTAGCGCCGATGACGAGGGCGACGCTTTCATACTTGGGAGTGGCAGCGGCGTAGTCCGATTCGAGCTCCTTCCGGGCGTCGCCGACAATCTGCGTGATCGGTTACGCTGTTCTCGATGTCGACACCTGAACGACTGGAATTTCTGGCCCTTTTTATCGTTTTTATCTGAATTTGATATTGTTTAATTTTTTTTCTATGAGCTTAAAATAGTAATTATCATTTACACGAAATAAAAACCCTTCGTATTAGTTTTGTCTAATCTCCTCACCTTTTTCTGTCTTTTTATATTTTTGGAAACAAGGGCAAAATAAAATTTCCCGTCATTTCTCCACGGCAACCGCGGGCTCTCGTTCCCCGCTTCCGATTGTCACGAAACCCAAACCCTAGTTCCGACGATCCGCGCCCTGGAGGACTCCCACCGCGATGGAAGAAGAGAACACGGGGCCTTTTCGCCGGACTTCAAGCCGGACCAAGAAGATAGCCGCCAAGATGGCTGCCGCTCTCGCCAGCACCGATAACCGGATGCAGGTGGGTTTCTTCGCCTCGCCTTCTGCGATTTCTAATTTTCTGCTAGTGTTGAGCTTATCTGATGGCCTAATTCCCTCTGCCAAAGATGTGAATACATTTTGTCTGTTGTTTTAAATGTCGGATTCTCTTCGACTTTTTTCCCCTTCTTCCTGTCATGGAGTTTTAAATGTCGGATTCTCTGTGTCCATTCACTCGGTGCTTTGTTCTTGCATAAACACTCTCTGTTCATCTGCTAATAACTGTTTTGTTTGACTTTCTATTGTTGAAGGCAGCGATTGCTCGCCTTGAATCTTTAGAAAATGATAATGCGGTGCCGGAGGTCATGGAACTTAATGATGATGATGATGCTTCTTTGGATGATGACGATCAAGGTCGGTCTACATCTTGCTCGCTACTCATAGTAGATAAAAAAAAACATTTGTTTTTAAATTAGCAAGTTTCGTTCCTTTATGCATCTTTCACTGTTGTCTAATTGCAGTCTTCTACCAAACAACTTATATGTTCCTTCTTTTTTTTTTTTTTAACACGGTGATGTACAAATGGCAGGTTGAACTGCATTATTTTGTGACTACATTCCTTGATATAGGGCAACCAATAGGAGCTTAAGGGTTCTATGCACTTTGTTTAACATGGAAAATCAAAACTAGAAAGGACACTAAAGCAAAGAGGGGTTCGCCTGCAGATGCCATCCTAAATTCTTAAGTTTCAACTGATCCAAAGGGAATAAGATTGGGTAGTTTTCTTTCATATGACACTTTAGACCTAGAAGATGCTTATAATCTGATTGTCTCTAATTGAATTATCTTTCTATTTTCCGTATGCTCTTGGTTGTTATTTTGGTCCCTGGGATTTTAAAATGTTAAGGTATGCATCACAATCTTGACAACTATGATTTGGATAGCTCAAGCACAAAATCAGATTGGTTGGTTAGTGGATTCTACAATTGATTGTATATGATATGCTATTGGCATGCACTTTGCAGTTTTATTTTGTCTAGATGAAGAGACTTGGATGTGTTCATTTACACCCGAGAGAGGCGTAGAAACATTGATGGTTTCTACCCAGCTTAGCCTGATGTTACTCATCTTAGTTTTGACTAATGCCAACTGAAATCAAATACCAAATCTGGTTTATGATGCTTGAAGGGTAAACATTGTTTGGGTGACAAAGTTTTGATTTTAGAAACCTAGAGATGCTGAAGGATATCATTGTTGTAAGAGTAACAAGTTGCTCAATTAAGCAAAGAAATGAAACGATATCATTCGAAAATGGAATGATTTTTTATTAGTTAGTCAAGCTCCCTGTTTGTTTTTCTTTATGAGTGAATTACAGGATTACATGTTTAGTTACTGCTAAGTGCGACTTTCTACTATTTTTAAAGGCCTCAGCATAAGCCTTGGTGAAGGAAACTATTTGAAACCTTTTTAATCTTAGTTACTAAGCCTGTTCTGTCTTGTTATGGTGTTTAACAAATTCTTCCTGTCTGTTCAGCTTATTTTCAAAAGAAACATTCTAAGAATAAGCGCAAGACTAGACAAGCAAAAGCAATTGAAAATGCAAAGAAAGCACCAAGGACGTTTATGGAGCTCTTACAGGAAGTAAGGACATGTGCTAGCTTATCCGTTTGTTATATTATCCTCCTACATCTATTTTTTTCCACAAATTTATGTTCGTTTGCTACAGTCGAACATAGAGTCCTTGCCTCCACATGTCCCTACCTATTTGCGAGCTGCAGTTGGTCCTCCAAGCATAAGGTCCCGTCGGCATTTTTGCACTGTTTGCGGCGATGCTGCCAACTACACCTGTGTCAGATGCGGAGTCCGATTTTGCTCTTGCCGTTGCCAAGTGATACATAATGACACTCGGTGTTTGAAGTTTGTAGCTTGATCTCGCTGGTCATCCCTCCACAGGTGTAGGGATGATTTCATGCACGGGCTTACTACAGACCTGCACTTGTAGCCAGAAGAATGGAGGGCGGGTACTGTTTTTCTTTGTACTGGACAAACCGATGCTCTACATCCATTAGTTCTAGGGACATGGTATTAGTCATTGTAACTAACTGTAGAAGTGATACGGATACCTTTGAACTAGTAGTTGTTCTGGATCAGCTATGTTGAAATAATTGAAAGGTTCAAGTTTATCATGATTCTCAACCACAGTCAGATTTAATTTTGCACTTCAACTTTTATTGGTAGTGGTAGTGATAGCTTTCTCTTATAGAACCTCTTTGATTAGTCTTCGATTTTTCTTTAATCCTTAGTTAAGTCCTAGTTTCTTGTGTGTACTTTCTTCATGATCAGTACTGTATGGCATTTGTTTACTGAGCTGATAATGCACTCCTGAGTGAATAATTTGAAGCGAATTTTATTCACCGTGGATCTACATGATTAAGAAAAGCGTGTACAAAATCATAGATGGTTTACCCTAATCAAATAATTCGAACTCATAAAATTGTGCAGCAATTTGGTGAAATGAGGATGTTCGTCAGCAAGTTGGCAGGTCGGGCGGTGGGGCCTCCAGTGCCTGTAGCTCCGCCCCTCCATTTTCCACCAGAAATGCCATGGCCAGCCCCCACGTGATGTGCACGTCCAGGTGACAATGCATAAGCCAGATGCCTGGGTTGTCCGCCACGAACCGGATCACGGCCCAGCCGTTCGCCGGAACGCCCACGGTGTTCCGTTCCGGCGGGTCCACCAGGTTGAACTTGGCGTTGTCCGTCGCCGGGTTGAAGTTCCCGAACCCCTCCGCCAGGATGTAGAAGTTGTAACCGTGGATGTGGATCGGGTGGTTCTCGCCGGCCACGATGTTAGTGCCCTGCAGCACCAGTTGAACCACTGCCCCGTACTTTAGCTTGTACAGCTTCGTCCCCGCCACCGGCTGCGACAGGCTGCTGCTCACGTTCTTCGCCGTGTAGTCAAAGGGCACCGGCGGCACTGCCGGGAAGTCGGTGGTGAAGACGCCCGGCACCCGCTGATAGTGCGCTTGCAGAAGGGAGGTGGTGCCGGGGAACACGAAGGAGACGTTGTTCATACTGGCGGCGAAGCGGGTCTTGTTGGGGCCCCCGCAAGTCTTTCCTTTGGGGCAGTCGAAGAGGCCGAGACCCACGGTGAAGAAGAGGTTCTCGTCGACGGGGCCTGGGACCTCGACGGAGGAAACGCTCTTGATGGCGGCGGTGAAGGCGGAGACGGCGGCGGTGTCGTTGTAGGGAGGGAGCGCGGGGAAGATCGGTTGTACGGCGGGACCCGGTTTGGCGCAGCCGCAGTCGTACTCGAGGATCGCGGTGGCAGTGGTGTTGTCGAAGGCTACGCCCTCAGCGCTAGCGTAGGCACGCGCGGCGATGTAGTAGCGGGAGAGCGGTTGATCCATGGTGACGAGCACGTCAGTGGTTTGACCGGGAGCGAGCATGAGCACGGAAGTGGTGAAAGGCTTGGTGTACGAGGCGTCGACGGCCACCACCGTCATCTTGTGGTTAGCGATGGCAACGAAGAGCTCGGTGTTGAGCGCAGCGTTAATGAAACGGAGGAGATTCGTCTCCCCGGCCTTCACCGGAATCACAGTAGTCTCTGCAATTAACCAACAGGAAGAAGGTAACGCATGCAGCCATGACAGGTAACTGTCAACTGTATCATTGTAGTTAAAATTAACAGTGATCGATGGAGGACCTTTGGAAGAGCATTTGTAGAGATCACCGGGCTGGCCGTTGATGGTGAAGGCATCAGAGATGTTGGGGGCGCCGCCGGTGCGCGTTGCTTCTCTGACGACGTCAACGGGATTCTTGTTCCACCACTCCCCTGTTCTCATCACAATTTTGAGTGTTCTTATCATCTTATGAGCAATTGCACGACATACTTCAGCAGAGTTAGCATGAGAATTCAGTTTGAGAGGCAACGTACCGAGTATGAGAGGGATTTCTCTCTTGGGCTCAGCGAAAGGGCACGATGCATTTTCCTTGGGACGGATGATGAGAGCTCCGTAGACAGTGGCTCTGAGCCAGGAGCTGTGGGCGTGCCACCACAGCGTCCCCTCCTGTCCCTGGATCGTGAACCTGTACCTGTAGCTGCCGCCCGGCTTGATGGGGCACTGCGTCACGAACTCCGGCCCGTCCGCCCACGCCGTCCTCAATTGCCTCACGCCATGCCTTTCTCAGGACAGGAACTACGTGCCGTCAATTATACACACTGATTTAAATCAACTAATGGACGTCTAATTGATCAAACATTATACCAGTGAAGTGTGACGTTGTATCTCGCTTGATTGACGACGTTGATGACGATCGTGTCACCGTTCTTTACCTCAATGGTCGGGCCGGGAAACTGCCCATTGACGGTGATGATGTTGTGAGTCTTGCACAGCCTCTTCACCGGCGTCTCTTGCACCTGCACACACATGCACTCATGCCTGAGTAGTCAACCAAGTAACAAAGATTGAACACCAAGTATATATAACTTCATTACCACAAAGTCGTGGTACTGCACTTCTGAGCTGATTCTATAAATGAGAGCTAGAAGAAAGACTAAAAGAAGACTGATTCTGTTGAAAGGCTCCATCAGGCAATGAAGTGATGATCGCTGTTGCACCAAAGTTTCAGATATCAGGGGAGGTAGTGATCGTGATCGATGTAGAATAGAAGGGACGTCGTCTTATATAACGGCTAGCAAGGGAAGAGAAGGGGTGCAGCAATGCATGCATGGGAGCTACGGGAGGTGGTTTGTTGTGTTTGGCGGATTAGGTTTGTATTTGTGCCATGTGTGTGTGTTTTTTAGTTATTTTCTAATCGTTAACATATACATATATACATTCTTCAGTTTTACTGTGTAGCAGTTGGCTTGGTGCAGCTACTTAGCCTGGGCTCTTGTCGTATATGCAGCAACGTATCCTTTCGAAATATTGCTCAGAGTCTCCATTGCATGGTCAAAACATGTCACTGTTGTTTGGCTTATTGGAAGAGATGTTGAATATCGCAATAATTAATTGATTAATTGGCCTCTGTTTTGGTTACGGTAGGTGGACAAGGTGCAACTTTTGCCTGATCAATCTCATCGAAAGTATCCCTTATGATTCAAGGAAATGTCATCGCACTATCGAATTAGCTGGTGAACAATGACCATCAAATCTTGAAATGGAGGTAGTAGTTCGGCCAAAAAGAGATGGCACACCGATCCACCATGGTGCGACAAGATTGACTTCTGGAAGGCGTATGAAGATATTTGAATTAACAGAGTTTGACTTGTACAATCTATAATTTTGTTAGCGAAGGTAGGAGGAGAAGGTGAGAATTTTAATATGATTACAAAGAATTCCCTATTTCTAAAATAAACTATTGTTTCGGTATCTTCCTTGATACGATGTATAATGGTGGGATCCGATAAAGTTGAGCAGTCAAAAGTAGGGGTGACCAGGTTGGTTCAGTTATTAGGGTAAAAAACTATCCGGCCCTACTAGATCAGATAATACAATATCAGGACCCCCACCCGACCATA
>JBBMJZ010000122.1:16220509-16236979 GCA_037833815.1 Zingiber zerumbet | reverse complement strand
TAAGTATTGTTTTTTCTCTTACATAAAGATGGAAATCATGTTTCCAAGTCATTCAAGTTCAGATGCATTTTCTTTAATCCATATGTTTAAATGATTTTTTTTTTTTAGTTAGAGAAAAATTAAGAATGAAACCCCATGCAGACTAACAATTTAGTTCCTTTCATGTATGTCTATTTGTTAATTTGCCTTCACTTTTATGGCGCATATGATTAATAGTATGTGCTATTCAATGCTTCTCAATATCTTTAATTAAGGACACTGAATTAGTTTTCATATAGTGAAACTACGAAGTTCTTCGCAAATAAATAAGCTACATAACGATGAAAGTAACTATTTTGAATATTCATGACAAAATACTCAAAGATAATTTTTTTAAAGTTGACATTATATACTTAACTTATACTAACTAATTCCAGGCATGATCAATTTTATTTTATAAAAAAATCTTATTGATCATCAAGATAAATCAGGAAACACTCGGAATAAATAAACTATACATTAACTTAGCATTTTTAAACCATTAAAAAAATTATCCGTTAATTTACTGGAATTAGAACTCATTCACAGTTAAAATGCTTGAGTAAAGTAGCGTTGTTTCATTTGAAGCTAATATTCTACATTTTCAATAAAATCAAAAATAAATTTCGATTTTAATTAGCAATTTATCAGTATGGCAGGCACAAAACCTAGTAAAAAAACTAAAGAACCAGGGCACAAATACTAAATGAAAGCCAACAGTTTTAAACGTACCTGTATCACAAAAAAGATTCACTTCATCCAAAGTAGATTTGAGAAAATTCACTGTTAAATTCTTTCCATATCTATATATAAAAAATTAATATAATATTCTTACAATCTCCCCAACAACACTATATAAATCCGAGGAATTCATTTGTTGTCTCTTGCATCTCCATTTCAACCCAGTTTTTATAGTTCATACAGGAGCGTACGCTGTAGTCAACCTTTCAGATAAAAGAAAAGGTCGATGTTCTTTTAAATTTGAGATTATCAAATAACTATGTAATTTTTTTTAATCTTCATTTGTTATTTTTCTTTCTTTCTTTGTTTTTTTTTTCCTATCACATCTGGTAAATAAATCAAATGGACATTTAAATTGGTGCAGATTCATCTGTATATTTATTGATATAAATAGAAAGATCACCAATGCCTAAAGCAATCGAAAGATTACGCTCAAAGAAGGAGGCCGGAAGTCCTCTGTCGACGATCACCGATGCCGACTATGATGCTTCCGGTGAACTAGATGGCCTCCTCGGCGCTCCGCCGTCGAGTTTCTTCGACGGAGAACCGCG
This sequence comes from Zingiber zerumbet, assembly GCA_037833815.1. Taxonomy (NCBI): domain Eukaryota; kingdom Viridiplantae; phylum Streptophyta; class Magnoliopsida; order Zingiberales; family Zingiberaceae; genus Zingiber; species Zingiber zerumbet. Next base: position 16,235,669 of record JBBMJZ010000122.1, on the reverse strand, counting down.
CGAGGATGAAGAAGCAGAAGAAGAGGAGGAGGAGGATGAGGAGACGCTGAGGTTGCGCATTTGGGGCGACATCACCCTCCTAAAACAGCTCAAGGATCGCCGACGCTTTGAGAAGGTCGTAGACTCCCGCGCCGCCTTGGTCGACTACGCGCAGGAGCAGTTGCGGCGGAAGCGGCTGGCGCAAATCCAGGAGCGGATCTTAGAGGAGATGCGGCGGCTGATGAAGCACGAGCTCGCCCAAGGCTTCGTCTATGGCATCGTCCCCTACCGCGGCAAGCCCGTGAGCGGCGCCTCCGACGGCCTCCGTTCCTGGTGGAAGGAGACGGTCCGCTTCGACCGGAGCAGCCCCGCCGCCATCAGCAAGTACCAGTCGGAGATGTGCCCTGACTTCATCGGCAGCGTGATCACCGCCGACTTCTCCGTCCCCGCCGCGCTGCAGCAGTTGCAGGACACCACGCTGGGCTCGCTCCTCTCCGCCCTGATGCCCTACTGCGACCCGCCGCAGCGCCGGTTCCCGCTCGACAAGGGCCAGCAGCCGCCGTGGTGGCCGACCATGCAGGAGAAGTGGTGGCCCGAGACGGGGATGCCCAAGGACGCCAGCCCGCCGCCTTACAGGAAGCCGCACGACCTGAAGAAGGCGTGGAAGGTCAGCGCGCTGATCGCCGTCATCAAGCACCTGATGCCCGACTTCGAGAAGATCCAACGCCTGGTGGAGAAGAGCAAGGGACTGCAGGACAAGATCACCGCCAAGGAGATCGAGATTCTCCACGCCGTCATGAGGCACGAGCTCAAGAAGTGCTTCGAGGACGACAATCGACTGCAGCAGACGCAGCAGCGCTCGTCGGCCACGGCGGTCAACGCACTTCCCCTTCCCTGTCAGATATCTTACACCCACGAAATCCGACTCCACGACAGCTGTGGATATCTAATTCGGCATGCTCTGTCCTCTAGAGTACCGTCGGCCGACTACAGCGCTAACGTGGATCCGTTCCAGAGGAGTTTGAGCCAATTGCAGCCGCCCGGTTCTTGTGTTCTGGTGGAGAAGAGAGCTGACCTCGACGGCTCTGAATTGGCGAGGAGTGCAGTCTTTGATCATGTTGAGCCTGAGGTGTTCCCAATCTTGGAGCAGGCTCTGCTCTTCGAGCCTACATACGGACAGGACGTTGAAGTCTGCATGGACGTTGACGAACACCCGTGCTCCTTCACTCGATCAAATGCCCTGAAGCAGCTAGAGGATTTTTCTGACTGGTGCGAGGATTTATGATGGTCGATTTTTGCTGAAAGCAATAGCAAACAGAGACGAGAATGACGACTTAATTATTATTCTTGTACAATGTTCATTTTAAAATATCCTATCCTACCAACTCTAAATAGATGTTTAAGATCCTGTAGATATGTATCCTACCTTTTACATTCATCAAGCGGGGCCGCAAACATGCTCATTCTATCTAGGCCCAAAATTTCCAAAACAAGAGTCAAGTTTTCACCAAAATCCAGATCGAGATCGACCTGTCCACTGTTTTTTATTAGATACACTTCCTGCTCTCTGTTGGTTGATATATGCAATTTCAATGATGATAATGGAAACTCGAGGATTTGTGATGGTTCTCAACCGAACCTATAACTTCAGGTAAAAGAACATAAGCATTAGTTCGCCCATATGTTAAGGTGATGCACTGTTCCATTCACATATAATAAATTTAAAGACAAGTTAAGCATAACTTGGAAAACAAGCAACTTTTGCTTGACGAGATCCAGATGTGAATGTGTATTATTTATGCTATTACCGATCCATTTTGAGGCCCCATCAAGAGTGAAACTGAACTGTCGAAATACATCAGAGGTTCCATACCATGGGATACTCACCCCAGATCGCATCATGCCATAACAATACATCAGAGGTTCCATACCATGGTAGCTAACCGGGAGGCCAATTCATTTGGCGTCCACCAAGAAGATGGATATGAAGATGAAACACAGATTGACCTGAGGAAAAATATCAGGATCAGTGAATTGATGAAGCTTTTAAAGCATCTTGTTTACCAAGAAGTCATGGGATAGGCGCTCACATCCTTTAGGTCCATCATTGATCACAATCCTAAAGCCATCATTAAGCCCTTCTTGCTTTGCAATAAGTTTGGTGACATAAAGCAGATAGCCAAGAATCTCAGTGTGCCTCTCTTCTGCCTGTGAAAAGTAATTACAAAAGCTAAACAAGCAGTTATTTCAAAACAGAAATGATTAGATGGGTAAATTTGACTCAACGAACATCTACACCCAGTGAATGCATAAACAATTTCTAATGTAGAGGAACTCCACAAGTGGCCACTAAACACAAAAAGTTGGCCCGGTGCACGAAGCTCCTGCCAATCGAAGTCCCGGGAAAGGGTCTATTCTATGCAGTCTTACCCTGCTTTACAAAAAAACTATTTCCGAGACTCAAATCCGTGACCTCCAAGTCACATGGGGGTGATGATTTATCCTATCAGCAAAGATATTAATATGTACTCCTAGCATGAAAAGTATTATGGTTAGTATTTAACAGCTTGGAAAGTATATAATTAGTATTCAACTGTAGTTTAACCTAAGATATATCTGAACTATCATTGGATGCAAATCAATGGTGTGTGTGTGTGTGTGTGTCTTCATTGAGGAAACAATTATCAAAAAAGCAAAATATTACACCGGTTTACCAAATATTATAGATATGAAACATAGAGGTACCTTTGAAATCCCAGTCAATCCATCTTTAAGTTTTGGAATGATTACAATATGTTTTGGTGCTTGGGGAGATACATCTCTAAAGGCAAGTACCTGATACAAAAGAAACTTGAATATGCAAATAACCAAACAAAATTTGAATCAATGTGGACAAAATGACTTATGGTAAATTAGATGCACTTCTTATTGAACATAGATACAAAAAAGTTAGTTTACAGTTAGGACTGCTGCAAATACCAAAAACAAGATGATCATAATACAGCAAGAGTTCATTTTGTGCTGAAGGATAGTAATCAACTGTGTCAACTATGGGTATGGCCTTCATCATTCTTAGATTTGGATTTCAATCAATACGACAAATAATGCTAAAGAGAAAGCTTCGTATAGATTAAAAATATAACAATAAAAAAACATGTATAACAGCTGCTTTATCATCCTCCTACTAATACAATCAGTTATGCTGATGCAAACACACAGAATGACAATTGATCTGTTGAGATTGGAGTCATAAATTATGTAAATTTGCATTTATATTGAAAAACGTTCTTATGACGGCAAATACAAAAAAATTGTGTGCAAAATCTAGGGACTTCAACCAAGTCGTATTTCACTAGGTGGTGGGGTCGGTTATATAGATCCTTTTACGTCATTAGGCTCTATCCCCTTCTATATCATCATCTATACTTAAATAAATTTTATCTTGTTTTATTATTGCTAAGTCTTTTTTTTGAACTTCCTCTTTCTCGTTTGATGTGCATGTTTGTCTAATTTTACATCACCTAGCTTAAGCATTTATTGGTCATCTAAGTACATGTCTGTACCATCTTAAACATGTCTCTCATAGATTTCCCTCAGTAGACGCAACTCCGACTTTCTTCTCTCATTTCTTATTTTGTCCATCCTTCAAAACTGAAAAAAAAAAAAGGATAGAGTGACTTTGAGCATAATGAAGTACCTTGTCATCCTCATAAACCACTTTGGCAGGGATTTCCTTTCTTATGATTTTGTCAAAACTGCATAAAAACAACTAGGATAGCAATCAGCTAATCAGAATATAATATGAAATCTACTAAAAGCATCAGAAGAATAACAAAAACCGTGCAAGAGATGTGTAAGTATATGACTTATGAGGAAATAAAACTAAGTGGCATGCTATTTAGTTGTGAACAAACATTATTAAATATGACCCCGCATGGTGGGAGCTTCGTGCACCGGACTGCCTTTATTGATATTATATTAAAGTAGGAGCTTAGACACCAAGTCAAACGAACAGTTCTCAAATGAATCATCATGGGTTTCTTAGTAACTGAAATCATGTATGAACAAACAAACTACAATTTGTTACAATCCCGACTATAATAAGTGTACAATAAGTTAGAAAAATGCATCTTCCATCATAGGTATTATTAGTTTTTTATATCCCAAGGAAGACCCAAAAGAAACTAGTTAATATGAAAACAAATGATAAAAATAACAAGAATTAGAGTTTGATGTAGGGGACATGTAATTTTCTGGTCCAACCATGCTATTATACTGCTACCCTTCCCTCTGTTTGCTACAGATCTCCTAATCCTAATCCTGCTCCTCCTCTTCCTCTTCTTCTTTCCTCTTCTCTCTTTGCATTTTTTACTGCCCAGATTTCCCCACCAAAAGAACGCACGATCCTTTTCCCCAAATCCCCTCTTGAACCTTCTATGGGAAACCGTTTTGCTCCTCTGGAACCCTTTTTCTCTCTCGATCTTTCTAATACCTCATTTAACAGGTTAACAGGAACCGCTGCATCAATTCGACCATCGTGAACATGTAGCAAGACAATCATCTCATACAAAAATACCATATCCACCATATATAATATAGAATTAAGGAACCGTAGGATGATAAAGGCAAGGCAAAAACATTTTCTATTCAAATAAAAGGAAAACGGAAGAAAATAGGCAAACCGACATCCCTTTGAAACCTTCTTCTCAGGAGTCAAGTCAACTACCCTCACCTCGCCCCCAATCCACTAAGCACCATCAGCCAAAATCACAAGAATAAAGGCGATCATAGATCCACAGAATATCAACAAATTGCAATTCTAATCGTCCACAAAGACCAAGTTATAGAACAAGCATCATCTAATGTCTCAGTGAACCAACAAGAAAACTAAGATAAGAAACATTTTTCAAAGAGTGAGGGCAGATGGCTCACATGGTAGGCCCATCCGAAGGGGCTGCGGCGAGAGCAGCGTCCTTCTCGGAGGAAGCCATCGGAGGAGGCAGTGGAGATTGGAAGTGCGAAGACAAAACTCCGATTCTGCCGCTGGTTTTACAATCGTCCCGATCCATAGCCCGTCGTTTCCGTGATTTCGGCTGGAGCAAATATTTGGATGGGTAATTTATCAACGACGCCCTTGATTTTTTTTTTCTTATTATTACTCACTTTTTTTTTTATCCCAGTTTGCTTACCCTTTAAACTAGGTGGTTAGATTGATCGGTTTGGAAAATGAAGGAATGGAATAATAATAAAAGATAGAATTTAAATTGTAAATTTAGGAATGATAATTTAAGAATAATTTTTAAATTGATAGGAATCAACCAAACTTATATAATTAGGTAAATTTTATTTCTATTTTCATTCTCAGTTCATCTTACTATTAAACCTATATTCATAGTCATTCTCATCATTTAACCAAATATCATCTAAATATCTTTTGTGACTTCAATAAATTATTATAAAAAAATAATAACTTTATCTTATACTATTATTTTTTTTATTATCCAAGTATTAAACGTCCCCACAAGTTAGTCACACGACCACATGTAAAGAGATAAATCAGAAAATTGTAGTTGGTCAATGCGGAGGAGGATTTTTTTCCTCGACTTTGCCAAGATTCATACCCTTACCATGATAACAACTCTACCCCAAGTTAACCAACTCAACATTACCCCAGGGCTTCTTGTCTCTCACCATTGCACTGTGCCCTGGAGGGCTATCTTTATAACATTATGAAACTTAATTTGCCATTAAGAGTCTACTATCTAAAGTAAAATCAACTGGAATGGTTGCAGAGCACACTGTGGAGATGTGTTTCAAGGAAAAAAGCACAATACTAATACCTAGAACAAGCACACTAAGTTCACAAATGTTCAAGAAAGCATACAGTGTATAAAAGAGGTTCAAAGATGTAATCACACCATTGCCGAGATCACTTTAAACTCGAACAAAATTAGAAACATAATTGTATATTTTCCACTCCAGATTCAAATTATTATTGATATGGTCTTACATGACAAAATAAGACTCATATAGCAGGTCTTATGATTTTTGTAGACATTAAAATGCACATCAACACAGCTGCTTTAATCCCGTCATTTAGGACACTGGCTTCCATCAGAAATAAACCAAACGCCACCTCATAGTAACACCTCAAAGAAATCAAGGCATTTGACATGCATGAGGCATTTTATTCCACAGGTACGCGTCGAGTCCAACTCCCTGCGTTAGAGAAGGTGTTCCAACAGGTACAGGTTTGGAGTTGCTGCACAAATCTTGGCCTAACAATGTTGCAAAGGAGTCATTCAGGACAGAGTACTCTCTGACACGACAAGAATCATATTCAAGCCAAACTGAATCGAGTAAAGAACCTGGCCTCAAGAAATCTACAGAGAATGAAGTGCCTCTCTCCTGAACTTTATGACTAGAAAAAATTTTGGTTGCCATCATGTTGTTAGAACCTGCAGAAATCATCTACTCAGTCAAAGAAACTAAACAGAAAGCATAACAATTCCCATGCACTTGTAAACAATGATAAGGAAGAAAAGCAATCCAGATATGAAGTATAATTACTTGAAAGGATGTTAGAATGTGGACACTCATCTACAGAACCGCTGCTGATCAGGGAGGTGCTTGAACTGAAGAGACCAGCAGATCGACTCAGAGAAGAAATAGAGGGGTTACTTTGGCTTTCCAACTTTGTTTCATTGACACTTTCTGACTCTAGATCTAATGCATCCACATTGTTTATGATGGATGGTTCTTTCTTCGTGTTACTTATTGTTTGTGCTTCATGTACCAATGCTTCCAGTAGACCACTTCGCCTTGGTGAAACACAGTCAGATTGCAATGAAATAGTTTCTGAGGGAGAGTTACCCAACACATCAGTTGCTTCAAGAGTGGATGAACATGGAGGCCAGCAACTATCCTCAGTTTCTGTACATTGGAATGAAGGGAGCTCCAAATCCAAAGTCCCAAGAATAGGACCAGGAGCAGAAAATACACCATTTAGAAGGGCACGACTACCAGGGATTGCTCCTCCACAATGTTGTAGGTTCTTCTTTCTGGGATCAGGATCACACGGATAACCTAATATAGACGTCAGTTGTTTTCCCCTAGGCTCTACGACCATATATGCAAAAGTAGAATGCCCATCAGAGATACTACTAGGGATAGTAGGGTATAGCTTTTCAGAATGCTTCATATAACTCAATGTTGAATTCCCGATGCTACTGCTCTGGGGTTCAAAACTCTGACTGAGTAGGTTATTAACATTTATATCTGAGAATAGTGAAGCACTATATAGAGAACCATGGGTAGCATTGAAGTTGTTCAGTACAGTAGCAGGAATTTCAAAATTGCTTCCTTGAAAGTGATCATTGGGCTGTTTGTCACTTAACATATATTCACTGGAATTCTTGTATTGTTGATTTTCCTCAGAAACTGGATAGCATATATTAGATGGGTATAGAGGCAAACCAGCACGTTGGCGTCTTTTTATTCTTGTATTCCAGTAGTTTTTTATTTCATTATCAGTTCGACCAGGCATCTGAAAAGAATTAAAATGAACTACATATTTTAAAAATGACTATATCTCAAGGAGCAAACTGTAAGCAAAATTAATATATACTGGAGATCCAAAAAATCATAAATCTATAAAGCATGCACGTGTCCAGGAGAACAGCAGTGATATATACAATTCTTTACCGTCAATTCTCTTTAACCATATTAGAGCAAGAAGCCCGAGGTTCAAACGACAAATATTATCTCAGCAGTTGATATGTTAGATTTGAGCTAGTTGAATCCAGTATGTCCAGCCACCCATGAATGGGGAGTATATATGTTGGTCCCTGTTCTAATAGCTCGAGGTTATTAGATAAGTCATTAGCTAACCAACTTTCAAACCTTGTCAACACCACTCAGAAGAAAGGAAGAGAAAAGTTAAAAGCCCATCTGATGCCACAGCACTTCCTCATAAGATGGGCAGCCTAGGTTTCTGGTAACTAACTTTCACTGGCAAAATAACTAATTAGAGATTGTGAATCATTAATTATAGCTAAAACATTCCATTGAAAGATGTTAAAGGTAAATCGAGGATTTTATAATAATGCAAGGATTTCCAAAAAGTAAGATGGAGAAAGAAGTATGGAGAACAGGATTTTATTACAAAAGAAAGTCACAAGTTTGATTATAGAAAATCCTTCAAGCAGCAAAAGTTTGACTATATGAAAGTCCAAAGTTTTATGATGGTCCAAGTTAATCAAGAATGAGAAGGACTAATTAATGAAAACCAGAAGAGACTATATTTCATGAATATCATAACCTAAAGAAAATCAATATATAACATGTCAAGTCATCAATTTTTAAACTAGATTTAGGCAAAATTAATGTGTTGATGATGCTACATGGTCTAGGGAGGATTGAGAGTTTTATTATTGTACACGATGTGGGATGACCTTTACTAAGATAGCTTGGTTTTTCTCAATGGATGTAGGATTAGGTTGAACTATGTTTAATTACTCTTGCATGGGTTCCTCTATCATTTGTGTTTATCAAAGAGCATATTCTCAATCGCAAGCAAGGTGTTTGGTGTATTATTTCTACTACAGGAGAATATTGTTGTGTAGATTGATTTCACATTCTAGGTTCACCAATTTTGATCTACAAAGGACGACTAAAATTTCAAAGCAGCAAATAAGGGCATATAACATTTGCGGTTAAACCTACTAAAAACATGCTGACAATTGTTGATATCAACTAGTGGTGCTTCAACAACCTTAATGCAAACATGCAGGATCGCAGTTCATCTCCCTCAACAAGTTATAAGAGATTGCAAATTACCACATTGAAGGAGTGATGCACCTAGAACTTTGTAATGGATGGAGAGATCAACATAAGCGACATAGGTTTGTTCTAAGAATTAGCAGGTATTTAAAGAACATCATGAGGCTTTTTATTTGATATCTCGATGGTAGATCCAATTTCTCTTTATGGCAATCAAGGATGTTAATCATACCTGCACAACAAGTTCCATATTGGTACTCTTCTTAGCAAAGAAATATAATTCATTAGAGAATTTCGTAGGCAATCGAGATGATGGAGCTATCAATACTATTAGATTGTGTCTTGCAATTATGTCATCAATATCATCGTTGACTAAATCAACAAATCCTGATCAAAATGTTGAATTGGTATCAACAAAGCACGATAATTGTTTTTCTTGAATAAAACAACCAGTTAAAACCCTTTGACTAGAGTCACCTATTTGGCAGAAAAGGTTAGAATTGTGTTGGAGAAGAATGAATCGACCAAGATATCGCCTACTTATATGAGGCACAATAGAAAAATCAGAAAAAAAAGGAGGAAAAATTATCAAAAGGAGAAATTAGGAGAGAGAGTACACTAAAAAATCAAATTCACAGAACTTGAAGGAGAGAATCTTGTTAATTTGGTCACTTTAGTCTTAAACTTGAACTGGAATGATATGTGTTTGAAAAATAAACAAAAATATAAAATTACAAATAAAGAAAGAATGATCTAGGGATTCAGTAAAACATAAACTAATCTTGACATATGCACAGTACATATGATTAAAGCTCAATGAGGGTTCATCTAAATGCAAATACCGTGGAAATTGAAAAATAATACAGAATACAAAAAGGAACAGCATAAGTTTGCATAAAATGAAATCCTAATCTACATCACCACTTTATTAACTGCTAGTGCTGTACTTGAGAAAAAAGTTTCCATTAATCTAAAGGTATGTCAAAAAAAATATCCTGAGAATATCAGAAGACACAGAAACAAGAAATCTGTTATATCAGAAAGAATCTGAAGACTTACAAGTGCAGCCATACGAGCCCATTTGTTTCCCATTTTAGCATGGAGTTCAATTATCAATTGTTCCTCCTCTGGTGTAAAGGAACCTTTCTTTAAATTTGGCCTGAGATGATTGGCCCACCGTAGACGACAACTTTTGCCACATCGAGAGAGACCTGTGTGCTTCTGAACAGCATTCCAATTTCCTTCCCCATGTTTTTTAACATAATTCAACAAAATTGCATCCTCTGGAACCGTCCAGGGTCCCTTTTTCAGAACACGATTTCCTCCACTTAGTGAACTCAAGCTGCTGCCTTCTTCGATAGATGGCAAATCAATCGGTTTCTCTTGAAGCCTTGTTTCCTCACTCTCTGTTTGCATCTGATTCATTTTCTGTAACCCATACAGAAGTAGTTCGTCAATGAAAGTGACAAGGATGAGCAGGTGAATAGTAAATGAGGAGCTAAATCACTTAAACTGTCTATGCAAATTGAAAAACAGAAAGCTGAAGCAATTAATCTAGATTCGTGAACAAAAAATAAGATTCCACTTTTAATATATCTAAAATTTATCTAAAATAGCATAAGAGAAATTTTAAATTGATCAACAAAAAAACAAAAAGAGAGTAGATGCAGAGTCAATTAACAGAGATTTAATTAGCCTACTAACCCATTGAACTTAGCTTTGTAATGAAATCAAGAATTATTTTTTACTTTTTTCTAAATATATGAAACATTAATACATAAGTCTAGAATCCCATCCAAGCAACCAAAATTCAATTCCAAGTAAACACATCCAAAAAGAAGGCCCAATGGTAAAAACAATTATCATTACAAAGCCTAAATTGAATTTCAGGATGAATCAGACAGAAACCTAGAACTAACGAACAATTGAGAACCGAGAAGAAAACCCATCAATCTTAGGTTCAGTACTTTTCATAAGAAAACCTAGACGAGCAACAAATACTGGCGCCGCTAGCGATAAGAAAAGAATTAAAGAACAATAACATAGAACACAGGACAAAGTTCCCTAAAAATGATGAGTAAACAAACCACTAGAAGAACGCAAATTTATAAAGAAAACGGGTGAACACTGATCCGAAAATTTTAAACTCAAATCGCATCGCAATCCTCAAAGTTAAGCAAGAAAGAACCTTTCTAGGGGAAAATCGCAGAGAAGCAAAAAAAAAAAACGCTAAATGGAAACGACTATGCCAAAACAGAGCTAGAATTTCAGACCCGAAACTGACAAAGAGCTCGTCAGAAAGCTACTCGAGTAACCAACACGACAGAGTCCGAACTAACCAACAGAAACCAACTCCACAAACAAGGAACAAATGGGCGCTAGCCAGAACGCTCAGACAAATTCGTGCACAGAGAGAGTGAGAGATAAATACCCACTTGGAAAGTAAATTCGGGCTGGAAATTGGCCTACCCCGCCGGAGTAGTGATATGAGAACGGGGAATAGGGAAATCGGAGGAACAAGCGAGGAGAAGGCCGCGGAAGCAGAGCAGGAGCAGTAGAGAAGGGGCGAAATGTCATATAAGCTCCGTCCGGAAAAGGCAAGCGATACGATTATCCCAAAGAACCCTTCTCAAAAAAATAAAAGGGCCTGTCTTCTAAAAAAACCCTTGCTTTTCGATTTTCACAGCGGAAAGGTCCTTTTTGATACATGACTGCACAATATTTGAACTCTTTATAAAGAAAGAGTTTGGTAGATTGTCTCATTAAATCTCCTAAACTAGTTTATTTTAATAAAATTAAATGATAAACTTAGAGGATTAAGGGAGATAGAAAAATTAGGAAAGGTTTAAAGGAAGAGGCAGATTAATGAATGTTATTTATTTGGAGAGAATGAGGAAAGAAATAGACTTCTTTTCCTTGAACTAGAAAAAGAAGACTTTATTTCCTCCGTCTTCGATTTTAAATTATTTTGTATTATTCTCTTAGTTTGGTTTTTTTGTCAATGGTCTACTCAAGAAAGAGCAATAGACAAATAGTTCATGTCAAAATGGTAGAAGAGGTAGTGTAGAAGTGAGCAACAATTATCAAATGGGTTACACATCTTTGTGTAAAACGTGTTGAAGGGCGTTAGAATCATCTAGCAATGCTTAGATGCTGCCCATATTGTTATGGACTTTAAGATTTGTAGAGTTTGATATGCAAACCCTAAGGCCGTTAGGTCTTATGGATCGTGAGTTGTGGAGATGCGAATTGTAGGAGATCACCATAATTGAGCCGTGAGTCAAGTAAAGAGATCGAGCTCAAGATTTCAAAACAACAGAGGAGGGAGGTCGGAATGCCGATGGAATTGAGGAAGTCAGTTATCCATGGAGAGGTTGGTCATCCAAAATCTCTGTATGCATTGGTGTGAGCGTTGGACTAGAATAGTCACATAGGCATGACTTGATATTGCTAAGTTGGATTCGAATAAGTATCTTATATATCAGTAAAATATTTTAGAATGGGTAGCTTTTGCATCAAACTATTTAGAAAATGATTTTACCTTTTAGCATGCTTCTACCATATTGTTCAAATCTTCTCCGAAGCTAAACTTCAGTTCTAGTACACCAATTTAATCTTTTTTCGAATAATAATAATAATAATAATCAATGGGGCATGATGGTCGATGAGAGGAAGACGTGTAACTACATTTTATCAATGTAGTAATTTAAATCAAAAATAAATAAGTGGCCAAATAAGCTGTCAAAGCTCATGCGTCATCTCTCTGAATCTTCCACGGTCACAATATAAAATCTATATTTTAAATTGACGCCTTTCCTTCAAATTCTTATCTCTTTCGGACATTACTACGACCACTTGCCTTGCACCTGATCTCATTCAACACTATCCCTTCCTGTTAGTGTGCCATCATCACCATACCGATTAATGGCTGCCTTGAATCAACTGTCATACTACAAGAGTTCAATTGTTAGAATTACTTGTGATGTTGAACCGTTCAACAAGATCCATCTGCTTTCTGAATTTATCTTGATGGATGAAAGATTTTCGTGGAACAAAACCGATTACCTTCAAGATTAACCGCTTCAAAGAAAAAATTAAATACATGAATTTTTTAACAAAAAACTATCGAGTTCGGAGTGATTTCTTTAAGAGCTGGATTTTTGAGGAAAAATAAAATGCAGGCACCAGTCAATTTGATCACTGCTCTTTTCAATGGAGTCATGCACGTGGTGATGTTATCGGTTGCCTGCCATTGGATTTCCCTTCTGGTTCATGCGGATGTAGGCACGCACTGAGAGTTCACACATTGTTTGGATTGATAAGGAAATTGTTAGGCTTGTTTGAGTCGACATGATGCGATGCGTCTCTGCTACTCTTCGCCACGGCTGGCATTTTGAACCCAATTCTGTCGCTTGGGCAGGTTCGGCTTCCCAAGTGATGAGGTGAGCAATTTCTTGCGCAGTGGCACAAACATTTATGAGAACCTTTGTCTTATTGGGACAACTTGCGTTGCGTTTGGATGATGGAGCTTGAGGGAAAATTATTGAAAGGGTGGAGGGATGGAGTAGGCAAGGGACGCCAAATTGATTTTAAACAGAAAAACTTCAAGAATTAAAGATCTTTTATGAAAATAGCGATAGACATATATTTTACATGCCAGATCCAGATCACTGAAGACGATGGTAACTAATCTAGCGTAGAAATATACAAGTAAACCGAAGAACAATCATCCCTATGTAAAAATGACTCTGCCATGGTGTCCAAGAAAAGATACGAGATGAATTATTCTCCTTTCGTTATTCATTGAGTCGTTACGCTTTTGGCAAGATTCCTTGGCTGGTCAACATCAAAGCCTCGCAGCACTGTTAGATGGTATGCTAGCAACTGAAACATGAAATTGTAAGAACATGTTTATACAATGTGGATAAAGACAGTATCACTTGATGCAATTGGATAGCATATCATCTTCTAATGCAAGCAGAATACACTTTCTGGTATCAAAACACAGCAAGTGTTCAACGTTTCTACACCTCGAATAAAATGTAAGCTAGAAAGCAATGGTAACTTGTATTACTAACGTTTAATGATCCAGATCAAAAGAAAACAAGAGAGTTATGAGATATGGTCTTACCTGCAATGGAATTATGTTAATAACTGGTTGTAAGCAGTCAGCAACTCGAGGTACTTCAATGACTTTGCAAGATTCAACAGGTCTTACAGACGGTGCATCTCCCTCTGAGCACATAATTATCAGACGCCCTTTACGTGCATGAAGTTGTTGAATCACTGACTGTTGCTTACTGGTAGCAACAGACCAATTAGGAAATAGACTTTTTCTAAGCATTATAACAAAAAATGACAAGCATACAAACCTGAAGCAAGCATCTCGTGTGGCAATGACAATGATGGGAAGTGTTTCATCCACTAAAGCCAGTGGACCATGTTTCATTTCACCAGCAAGCATACCCTCACTATGCATGAGTGCAACTTCTTTCACTTTTAAAGCACCCTCCAAAGCAGTTGCGTAGTTGTATCCTCTTCCAAACACAAGGAGAGACTGTGTGTCTATCAAAGACTCAGCAAGATCCCTCATTTCACCATCAAGTTTCAGAACCTCTGAAACTTTGTCTGCGAGAAGAGAAGAAAAGAAAAGGTGAGTATTCTTCTGAATATCTTCCATAATCCTATACAGCATGCCATGCAGGATAGAACATACTTGGTAGGTTTGAAAGATCATCTACTATAGATTGTCTTCTTGCTTGAGTTGATATCCTGTCAGCTCCAATGGCCAGTGCCATCATAGCCATGGCAACTATCTGACTTGTGTATGCCTGACCCAAAGAAAACATCAAGAACACAAAATATGCCACATTGGTGAAGGAAAACAAAAATTGCTCACTCACACCTTTGTACTAGCAACACCAATCTCGCAACCTGCATTGATGTGAATACCACAATGTGTTTTTCTAGCTATCGTACTACCAACAGTATTTGTTACACCGACACATAATGCCCCATTTGCGAATGCATATTCAAGAGCTAGGAGAGTATCAGCAGTTTCCCCAGATTGACTGACAAAAACTGCTGTATCTTCCCTATATATTGGGCCTTGTCTGTCCTGTAAATCACTTGCCAGCTCCATGGTAACAGGGATACCTTTGAAAAGGGAATTCCAATCAAAAAGACAATGACTATTTAACTTGTAGTAAAAAAACAAAGCTAACCAAACTTTACCAGACAATTCTTCAAATAACGGTCTTGCAGCTAAAGCTGCATTATAACTTGTACCACAACCAATGAAGATGATCCTTCTGCTGTGTCTGATTGTTTTCAGATGTTCCTTGAGTCCACCCAAAACAACACTATTATCTTTAAGTCTTCCCCTCATTGTAGTAGTTAA
>JBBMJZ010000122.1:16205633-16220409 GCA_037833815.1 Zingiber zerumbet | reverse complement strand
ATCCAATTGGATATCGTATCATCTTCTAATGCAAGCAGAATACACTTTATGGTATCAAAACCCAGCAAAATGTTCAACGTTTCTAAACCTCCAACAAAATGTAAGCTAGAAAGCAATGATAACTTATATTACTAACGACAAATGATTCATATCAAAAGAAAACAAGTTAAGAGATATGGTCTTACCTGCGATAGAATTATGTAAATAACTGGTTATAAGCAGTCAGCAACTCGAGGTACTTCAATGACTTTGCAAGATTCCACAGGTCTTACAGACGATGCATTTCCCTCTAAGCACATATTTATTAGACATCCTTTACGTGCATGAAGTTGTTGAATCACTGACTGTCGCTTACTCATACTGGTAGCAATTAACAGACCAATTAGGAAATAGGCTTTTTCTAAGCATTATAACAAAAAAATGACAAATGTACAAACCCGAAGCAAGCATCTCATGTGCCAATGACAATGATGGGAAGTGTTTCATCCACTAAAGCAAGTGGACCATGTTTCATTTCACCAACAAGCATGCCCTCACTATGTATGAGTGCAACTTCTTTCACTTTTAAAACACCTTCCAAATCAGTCGCATAGTTCTATCCTCTTCCAAACACAAGGAGAGATTATCTATTAAAGACTCAACAAGATCCCTCATTTCACCATCAAGTTTCGGAACCTCTGAAACTTTGTCTGTGAGAAGAGAAGAAAAGAAAAGGTGAGTATTCTTCTGAACATCTTCCGTAATCCTGTACAGCGTGCCATGCAGGATAGAACATACTTGGTAGGTTTGAAAGATGATCTACTATAGATTGCCTTCTTGCTTGAGTTGATATCCTGTCAGCTCCAATAGCCAGTGCCATCATAACCATGTCAACTATCTGACTTGTGTATGTCTGACCCAAAGAAAACATCAAGAACTCAAAATATGCCACATTGGTGAAGGAAAAAAAAATTGCTCACTCACACCTTTGTACTAGCAACACCAATCTCACATCCTGCATTGATGTGAATACCACAATGTGTTTTTCTATCTATCATACTACCAACAGTAATTGTTACACCGACACATAATGCCCCATTTGCAATGCATATTCAAGAGCTAGGAGGGTATCAGCAATTTCCGAGACTGACTGACAAAAACTGTTGTATCTTCCCTACATATTGGGTATTGTGTGTCCTGTGAATCACTTGGCCGCTCCATGGTAACAGGGATACCTTTGAAAAGGAAATTCTAATAAAAAAGACAATGACTATTTACCTTGTAGTAAAAAAAAGCCAACCAAACTTTACCAGACAATTCTTCAAATAACGGTATTGCAGCTAAAGCTGTATTATAACTTGTACCCAACCAATGAAGATGATCCTTCTGCCGTGTTTGATTGTTTTCAGATGTTCCTTGAGTCCACCCAAAATAACACTATTATCTTCAAGTATTCTCCTCATTGTAGTAGTTAAAAAATGTGGTTGCTCATGTATTTCTTTCTGCATGAAGTGATCATAATTTCCTTTCTTTATTTGCTCAACTTCCATCTCAAGCACAGATAATGCTCGTTGTACAGATGCAGGCTTCTCTCTTCCATAATCAAACTTCAGTATTGATACACAACCATCCTGTAACAAAATAACACCAGTACAATTACTCCACTAATTCAAATAACATTATATCATACACACTATCACTATCTCAAATGAATTACTGCTCTCGGTTTTGAAGTGGAAGAGTACAAGGTATCACGTGGTAGATGCCGTATAGCCAAGCATACTTGCGGCTAGTAATATAACACAAAACTAAAAACTAAAACAATAATTTATATCTCCATGACACCAGTCACACAGATCTTAACCTGCCACTCAGTTAACAAAGAAAAAACAAACTATAATTTTGTTTTTGATATTGGTTATATGGACCTTCTGTTCACCGCAAAAAAATCAAAAATAGATACCATCAAGAAAGCAATCATGCTCTTCACATAAAGCAAACATAAACCATATTGCTTTGCATGAACATCTCTCTTACTGATGTTCTCACTGCATATCTTATTTTATTCTTCATGGCATTACATACACTATTGTCTTTTCCTTTTGATGCTAATACTTGGTATTTTCACATTGGTCGTTGAATCTATGCATCTTCAAGCAAGTAGCATTTCCAAAAGAGTTATTCATGTAAGCATCACATCTTTCAACCAGTAAGGCAATGCCTAGATCTAGTTCATGAAGCTAGTGAATGATCAACCAAGGCTAATGTGTGATCAGTTTAAGGGATATCACAACCTTTACTTTCGGGCATCTGAAAGATTCTAAATTGGGGGAACTGACCAAAGTTTATCAAACAGTGTGGTTTGTCAATATCAAAGGTCATTTGGAAGACACCTTGCAATATTTTTCTATTCTTTAGCCTAATCAAGACATTGAATTAACCAAGTTGCAGCAGCAGTAGTCTTACTTGTAAAGACTCAGGACACCAACCCTTTGTCAAAGACCCTACCTAAGCAGAGATGGCAGAATGAAAAATAAAGGAGCTATATTTTAATTGTAATGTGCCTTCTACCTTAAAAAAAAAGTCTTTTGACAGAAGCAATTGAAAATAACAAGCTAGAAGATGCTGGAACAAAGTGAAAATGAGAAGTTTTTAATCCCTTCTTCCATCCTACAGAACAAGCACCCTTCCACGATAGGGGTGACGTTAAGGGGCTATGCGGGAAACATATGCATGGGAACAATGTCAATTGTAATTTCAATTCAGCTAATTGAAATCGAACATGTCTTCAATCCATTTGCCGTCCTCTTCATCTACTGCCTCTTTCTGTATTTGTTTCTTCTTCTACATCCTCTTCTTTATCTCTTCAACATAAGTTTGCAGTCAACCCAACCCTCCTTATCAAACCAAGATCCCTTCTTGGGTCCTCCAGCAAGTTGCCACCCGAAGATGTGATCCCCAAACCAGGAACTTAGCACATAGCCTTTAGGTTTAGTTTGTATGAGCATTTTAGCTGTCAGAGTGTAGATGCTTTTCATTGAAGTACAACATACATTTGTTCCAGCTAACAATAACTAGATACAGATTATTCCCCATATAATATTTAGACTTGCACGTTATTTTTCAGACACAGTGTGTGCCCGATCCTTGAGGATCTTCAAATACCTGCTTACTCCTATGCACTGTTGAAAAACCTCTCAGGCATTGGAGATGTCGTTGAATTTCCCTAAGCTGTTTTGTTTATCTTTAATATAGTTCTATATAAGCAGTCAGCTTGTTAATCATCTTATTCTTCAAAGCTCAAAGGAAATTCAATTTAACATATAGTGATCGTGCTCAAAATAAGCACCGATAGTTTCTAGAGCTCAATATCTGGATATGTGAACTGACTCATAAGATAGAGGGATAAACAATTTGTTGTTCTTATTATTTGGATTTACATTTTTAAAACAAGGTAAATAAAACTGTACACAATCTCCATAAACTCTCACATTTCGATATGGCTTCTCCCCACTTATTCTGTTTTTTGTTATCAGGTTTTTTTGCATTGATTCTCAAGAATGTTACAGAAGCTTTTTCTCACCTCAAGCTATGACAGAAAAAAAACAACTTCACTCTCAACTAGAACTTTACAGATCACAAGGAAAAGTCAGTTGTTTGTGAATGACCTTTAAAACTTGCTTTTCCGTTATCAATACATATCACTTCAATATGTTATCAGATACTATAGATATCAATATACCTATTTAGTACTTTCTGTGAACAATAGTGTCTATTTAGTTTTCTTCTCAATTATCATTATTATTCATCCATGACTCTTCTATCTGCAAGATGCACTCAACAACAACTAGAATTCAAATGCATTAGGTTGAATTGACATATTTAGCTTAAAAACAGTTGATATACATTGACATCATCATCCTAGTTAAAAATAAAGACCAATAATGATTCATATTATTATCATGAAAGTCAATATTAATTTAAATTTAAAAATGACACATTTAATATGATGGAAGAGTGTTATGTGTCTATGTATGGAATATACATGAATGATTTGTTTGCAAATACACAAAAATAGACATTGAGATGTGTGATTAATTTTGTTGAAGACCCACATCATGTAGCCCATGATTAAACAGACAAATATGATCCAGTATCACAAGTTAGAAACCACATTAGAGCACTTCAAACTGGAGGAAGCAATTTCTGTTTTATTTCCTTTAAACATTACATTTATATGGTTCAAGAACAGCAATAAGAAATGATTTAAGGAACTTGCAAAAAAAGAAAAAACATCAGACTTAAGATGATGACCGATTCACTGGAAAGAAAGTGTAAGCATTGCTAAAAGCAAGCAAGCCAGCATTAAACAGGCAAATACTAAAGAGTTATAAAGTTAAAGCCAAATGAAAAAAAAAACAAACAAATAAGAAAATGGGAGGCATTACCTTTATGTGTACAACCTCATTATCTTCAATAGCCAAGTAGTTTTTTGTGTGTTCTACAATGGCACACAAGTCACTAGAGAAAAAAAGTTCTTTGGGCTTCTCATCTTTTGTGAGATCTTTTACATCATGAAACAACTTTCCTCTAACTTTATCGTCAGTCAATTCCTGAAACAAATGCATTTCCATTAACATGAAGGGTTGTGTTCTAAAATGGAAAATATACAGAAAAATGGTAGAGGCTTAAAATAGTATGAAGGCGACAGCAATGGAGTGTTTTTTGCAAGTTGTCATTAACATGAAATGTGGCAATGCTTATATTGAGAAAAACTAACAACGCATGTTTGATCTCCCCAGTTCTGTCCTAGGCTGCAGCTAAAGTCTAGAGATATAAACTTCTGTTTAGCTAGAGATATAAACTTCTGTGCCCAAGTCTTCAAGAACCCAGTTCTTGAATGATGGCATGGAAAACATCAAAAACAATCCAAACAAATTCATTTAACATGAGTTTGAGACATCATCACCAAAACAAACTCTGAATCAACTAGATTTGCCGGTCCTGTATTCTGATGTGAGTTATTTAAGCATCATTAACACATTGGGTCTTTACTATGTGTTCTTTAAGCATCATTTGCACATTGAGTATTTATGTAATACTTATAAATGATCAACTCACCTTTCCCATAAATTGTCAACTTAAAGTCAAGATGATTAACACCATGCCTATCGACTTTTAACAAACTCCTACCAGCAGCTTCTTAGAGGAATGTGATCAGAAATAAAAAAGAATGCATTCTCTCCTTGTTAATATAGTATAATGCACTGGTGACTGTCTTGCATCCTTATTCTTTATCAACTTGAAAGCAATACAAAACAACAATAAATCGAATTGAATATAGCATAAACTCATCTTTGAATTCAAAAAACCACAACTAAAGAGCAAAGAGAATGCTGAAGTCATACTTTCACACCCAAGATCAAAGTGCTACCACGCGTGCAAGCAATCAACTCATTTGGATAGTGTGCACTTTTAAATATAAGTGCAAATGCTCCTTCGAGTTGTCTCATGACTTCTGTAACAACTTGACTAAATGTGGCAGTTTGTTGACCTGAAACAAAGCCATCAGAAGAAACATGTGGAAGATTCTCGATCGAATTTGTTAATATGATTGACATTAATTTTATAGAAGAAACCCATATATAGAACTCATACATATATATCTAATCCGCTGAAAATAAAAAAATAATAATAACCCATTAAATATTAACTCTAATAATTGACATATTTGTTTAAGATATACTAAGGGTTTAATGCAGTGTTGCTTCAAAGTCATTGGAACAGGTATGATGCTCTGATACAAACATCAATTGTGGATTTAGTGAAAAAGAGATCAAATTTTGAGATAACTATTATACTACTTCCATCATTGCCTATCACATAGAAGAGAACATGCATATCCTTCATTATCTAGTTATCCACTGAACCCAATCAATGATTGAAAATTGTTTTTAATTCACCATCTATGGAAGAGAATGAAAATTTAACTAAAATTTGGTGGTATCCATCCAATTACTGATACAATATAAGAAACATAAATTAATTAAATATGTATAAATATGAACATTACATGCCACTTCTTTTCTGTATCTACAAGGATGAATTAATATAACCTCTCTGTGCTCCAGAGCATAAAGCAGAAAAAAGCAGTTGACCTTGTAGATCAAAAAGAACACATTCAAGTACAATACAACATCATACTAGTAACTTGGTCAAGGTCATCACACCTTAAAAGATCAATGATCAAAAGCTATTATTCTAGCTATACCACACCTTAAATTAAAAAATAATATATACACATCAAAATTAAAAAACCTATCCTCAAAGGCAATTGTAATGCAACATATTACCTGCTAATCAAAAGATTAGGGGGGGAAACAGACCAATAAAGAGGTTACAAAAAATTACATCATATTAAAGACTAGGTTTATCTGATCATAATGGCTCACTACAATCTCATTATTGACAACGTCGCAAAACTTTATGAAGTAAACCAGTGGTTCAAACATGAATCTTTAGAAACACCCATACTTTACTACACCATAACAGATGCGATGGGGAAAGATGTCCTGTCAGAGCATCAGAGAGGACCAAAGAGTCTAGCTATTAATTTATGAATGACACAACTTTACTGTCAAGCTATCATAACAATTAGATATATTTAATGAATAAACTGAAGTATTTGGACTCTGTTTCTGATTCTAATTAATAACCCATCCCTATTTTTCTGTATTGAATTTAATGATCAAGAAAGACAGCTCATGGAGGAAATAAGGACAAGTCAAAGACCAATTTAAATTTTAACATGAACAAAAAATAATAGGATCAAGAACTGAGACTTAAGTCACTGAATAAAACAACAATGAGACTAATTGGGCCTCTTTTCCATCTCAAATGTGGACAAAAAAAAAACGACTCAAATGATAGCAGCATATTATCCTTGAAAGAAAAATCAAAAACAAAAAGAGAATCTTATAAAGACACTTGCCTCATCCATCACCCTTTAAAGTAACTTGCCAAATACATGAAATAAACAAGGACTAAAGATCAAAAAAAAAAAGAAAAAAAAGATAAAATAATTAAAATCACTCGTATAAATTTGCATGAACTAAGATGTAATATCCAATCCAAATTAGCAGTACTCACTGCATTATGCCAAATACTAAAGTTGCAGTGATATTGGTGAAAACTATGTTGAACAAACCTAAAGAAAATGCCTATAATAACACTAAAAATAGCCAAAACATAACCATTTCCATAATTTTCATTTCACCCAGGACCCTCAATTACCAATCATGATCAAAATAAGTATAAAAAACAACATCCTAAATTAAACTTCGCATCAAATTTAAACAAAGAACTAAAAGTTAAATGATGCATGTTTAGAGAAACATATTAGTTTCTAGTGGTACACATTCACCAAAATGCAGTAGTATATGGAGCTGCAGACATCTAGCATATTTGCAGAGACAACTAAGGAGATTAAGGTGTACCTTCCTCACGAGCTTTATCAAATACAAATTTTGCAAGCTTTGGAATAACTTCTGTATCAGTTTCTGACTCAAAGGTGAAGCCATGTCGAACTAGTGTTTCTTTTAAAACCTGAAACATTAAAAAGAAACACATTAAAGATTTATAATCAGGCATTGAGGTTTTTGTATAAAAACCATGTGTTTTTCTTCCATAACAACAGTATGCTTCCTGCAACTTACTGGGAAAAAAATGCAAATGGATCACTTCAACAGAATAAAGAAAAAAGAATGTCTGATCAAACCATGAGAACTACCATGTTGGCTGGAATCATATGATTGGCAATTCATATCATCCAATAAATTATGACACAAATACAAATTGATGTGCAACAATATATATGAATGGAAATCGATTCTCAGTAAAGCCAAACGAACAACCCTCCCCTGCAGTGGCTAACTATAGCTTCTCAATTTACCTCCTCACATATGGTCATGGGGCCGACTGTGTGGGGCCGCTAGGGTGGCAAATTCAACCTTTTTGCTACAAAGGTTCACACATTGTCATGGCCAGTTTAAATGAGAAAACTGACACATTAACTGACCTTAAATGCTTAAGTCATAGTGAATAGGAGAACACTCGTCTACTTTTATAAAACCTCTTTGTTAGCCCACAACTAAGTGGACTAAACTAACATGTCATCATAACATGCCAATATCACTAGAATTATAGACTCACATTAGATGTAGCCAAGCCATAGCATCCAAATCTCTACTCAATCAACAACTTAATAGTTAATAAATATTTTCTTGAGATAATTTAATTAAAGCCAACATGAAGAATGCTGATAGTGCAAAAAATACATGTACAAGATGTGAGTTGCTTTAGTAGGATGCTCAAAGATCTAGAAAGAAGCAATGGAACAAAAAGGAAATACAACATAATTCTAGGAAAAAATATGGTAAATAGACCTCATAATTAGTTATGATCCCATTATGAACAACCAAGAACTCATTCCATGCATCTGATGATTGTGGATGACTATTTCTTGGAGCTGGCACGCCATGAGTAGCCCAACGAGTGTGAGCAATTCCAGCATGAACAGGAAAAGATTCTTCTAAATTTAGATCCATTGCATCCACCTCTACAAAAATAAATAAAATAATTAGATCACTGTCAAGGAGGGCAAAGAGAATTAACCACCGGTGCAAAGTGTTGAATTTGCTTTGCAGTTAATATAATATATATATGGTAACCCAGCATAATTACAACAACAAAAACATCAAGATGTATGTTCATTTTCTGGGGGTGGTCAACTATATTGACTTTATGACGCTGCCAACTAGCTTAGTTGGGCTTGGAAGTTGTTGCCAAGGTCTTAGATCTGAAACCCGTCTTCACCAAAATATGAGTGCTTGAGTACTCTCATAGATATCTTTTTTTGAAAAAAAAAACTACATGGAGATTATCATTTAGGCGTATATAATAAGGTAATATCTTTTTTTATACCTAGGTCATTTAGCTACCGACATAGTTTCTAGATACTAAAGAGCTAGCAACAAAATCAAAGATATTAATTATCTAATCTGATGTCAGGCAAAAACATGCAGGTTTTTGGCCTAGAAACATAATAAATTGAGAAGTTTCTTCCAGAGGCCCAGTGCCCTGTATCGCCGGCCCCCTGCTAGATACCAGGAATTATAGAATTATACTAAAAAGGAAAATTGGATCAATAAAATTAAAACAAAAAAAATTGAAATAGACTATCATTCAACATTGTTCTTTTTGCATGATGGTCATTATGGAATAGGAATAAGTTCCAAATTTATGGAATAGGAATAAGTTCCAAATTATCCATAAATATATGTGGAATATTTCAATACAACCATTTAGTATCTCCAGAGTTGAGCGGCGTTCTATGGGTGGGGACAGAATCAAATCTTTATCCAAGCATTCAATCCAAATTAAACTTCAGCAATTATAGCAAGACTGGGTAAATACGAAAAACAGCAAGCGATGAAACGTCAACGCACCAGAGTAGACAGATCGAACGAGGGACTCAATCTTGCCCTCCTGGCGGAAGACGAGGGGCGGCAGTGAATCGTACGGTGGCATCCTCTCTGCCTCCACCCTGCTGTAGCTGGCCCCCTGACGGAGATCCGCGTCGATGGCGATCCCAGCAGAGTCGTAGCCCCTGTACTCGAGGCGCCGAAGACCATTGAAGAGAACCTCCATGATATACCGCCTCTCCCTCGCCACGTTGTAGTTCAAGTATGCGAAGATCCCACACATTTCGCCGCCTCGATCGAAGCACCTGGCCTCCCTCGCTCTCCCACAACCGTCTCAACTGCCTTCGACGGCAATTTTAACTCGACTATATTGAGAGTGTGCGAACTGCAAAAATAAACGAAAAAAAAAAAGGAAAGATGTTTTGCCAAATTAGCAATGAGGAAGGACAACCGGTAAGGAATGAAATCAATTTTTTTTGGCAAACAAGATTGCCACCGTATATGAGTTCCTCGTCAAGACAAGCAACTCTTTGGTAACTGGTCTGATTGAGAGGGAAAAAAAAAATCCCAAACGAAGAAGGAAGAATCAACGGCGGCAAAGCAGCGAATGCAGGAAGCCGAGGCGCTGAGATCTCGAGGTGGAGGTACCAAAGCAAGAAAGTGAAGAAAAACAACGCACGGTAGTACAGAACAATTGATTTGGAAATTAGGATTAGACAATTGCTGGTCTGAACAGAGTCATTCAGAACAAAAAAAAAAAAAAAGGCAAACAACTAAAACAAGCCTAGATCTAGAAACCCTAGACCAAGAAACCGCATTCAAATAAATACATTACTTGTTTCTCTCGCTGTTCTTCAACGTCGGCCGCTGAAAGAGCGGAAGAGATAGTTCGCCGGAGCAGGTGGGAGAGGAGAAAATACGGGCAGTCCGCGTGGGGAATATATGGCGAAGGAAGAGTCGGTCCGGAGAAAAGACGAACAGGTCCGATCTGTAACTGGTTTTTGAAAGTAAAAAAATTCTAAATATAATAGAGAAAATTAACTATAATTTAAACATTTCTGATTCGATCCAGTTTCGGAAAATCACATCTGTGGCACGACTCGGGAGGACCTCCCATATCCGTGCTTTCTTTATTGTTTCCTCGAAATGTAGCGGAAGCAGCCGTCTCAGTACCGTCCATTGACTTGGTCTCGACGCCAGAGAGCCAGCGAACTGTGCACGTGGGAGAAGCTGTTTGGCCAGAACACGTAACTGAAAGGTCGCAAAGACCAGCGAGCAAGCTTTGGCATTTGAATATCGTTGAATAATAATAATAATAAGCTAACAAACTAAATGTCATAATATTTTTGATTATATGAATTTACAAACTAAAAAATTGATGATACACACTTCCAGTTGTGTAAGCTGAAAATTGCATTAAAAGTTACGAAATTAACGTAATTTTTCATGATATTAATACACGCTTACAGGAAAAAAAAAACTAGTGTCGAGAGGTTGCCATCTATAGTAAATATTCTTTACACCACAGAGGGCTGCACTCAAGTCCAAACACAGTTTGCGACTGGAAAACCATTTTTTTTTTTGAAGGTCAGATCAGACCAACCAGTGAATCTACAATAGATCTGAAACTGAAGACCGAGTTCAGATCTCAATCTGAACAATTCAAATCAATAGGCATGATCAAGAACTAGCAGGTCCATCAGTTCCACATCAGTTCGGCAAGTTTTCAAAGCTCTGCTGAAGAAGAAACACTACTCTTTTTTTTCTACTCTTACCTTCTCATTGGTTTGTACAGCACCATGGTCACATACTTAGACTGAAACCTGTGGGTGAGACCGACGGCAACCAGCGATTGGGATGCCCGTCCCTTCTCGATGAAGACATGGTTGAGAACAACGTGTTGTGGTTTTAAAGAAGATTCCTCAGCATCTTGGGAACCAAGAACTGTGAGTTGAAGCTGAGATGGAAGTGCTGGTGGCTCTTTTGTAAAGTCTTCATCAACAGGTAATGATACCCCATAACTGGAGTGGGGAGATGGCGGAGCCTCAAACTCGGAAACACCTTCGAGAATCTCTGGAACATACTCCTGAAAAAAAAAGAAGAGTTTAGCACAGGATCTCCTTACAACTAATGGAGAATCTGGGGATGTTGCATATGCTCACAGAGACATCAAGAATGTTCACAGTTTGTCCATTTGCATTGGTCATGTGAGGAAGATTCGGAATGTATCTGAATTCACCATCGACAATGAACTTGTAATGATAGAGCCCAGAAGGAAGAACCAATAGTGTGGAATAATCTTTACCACTCAACTGCATTGTTTTCCTGGAATTTATGAAGGATTAGTTCTAGCAACTCGGGCTTAAACACACAAAAAAAAACAAAGTTGAGGTCAGTTTCAGTTTTATGGCCCAGATTCAACCTTGAGGTCCAGTTGTCCCATGATCCTTCAACCAAGATTTCATTCCCTCCGAGGCTCCATGTGATTAGTGTAGGAATTCCATTTTCAGGTGGGACATCAAGCGTTCCATCAGAGTGATCCATCTGAGTTTGATTGAAAACTAAAGGCCCGTCACCTGCTCTTTGCAATGGAGTTAATGGAATCTGCAATAAAGCTTTGCTTGTCAATCTGCTCCATGAAGCATAAACAAGATCAGCAATTAACAGTCTGTGCTGATCGATTTTGATTGTTCTTTCAACTTGTCATATCAGAAATTAACAGTCCAATAACTGTTAAAACAATCAGAAAATTATGGTCACCCGAGAGAAAAAGGACGCTTACCCCAGTAAGTTGCCGTCTAATGTAACCACATAATGGTATTCAACCAATAAGAGTAATAGAATTTAAATCTGATGCATGTATTTAAAAGAAAGAAGAGGCAGTTAGTGAGAAAACATGTGAAAAATGGAAACAATTAAATATTTTAGACCAGAAGAAAGAATATATTTCTGGAGCAGGGAAAATCTCATCTGCATATTGCTTGAACGTATTTCTATCGACCTGTACACTCTACCCTCACTGCATGTCGCTTTAATAAGTTTCAATGGTCCTTAGGCTCGACCCTCCTAGCCACATGAAATGATTGACTTTTGAGCTAGGTCCCTAACTCATCCAACCTCTCAAACTCATCCAGAAAATTCACTTTGGCAAACACATCTTGAGCGAGGCATCTTCACCCCAAAAGAAAAAACACTTCTCGGCACATAAAGCAGCCATCTCTCACCTCGTAACCCACACCTTGGTTGAGATTTCAATTTGTCCACTTGAGATAAGGAGCAATACTACCTCTACTGATTCATATTCAGTGAAAGTGTTATTGTCAGTCCAAAACAAATTGCTACCGGCCTTACATGTAGTGAACTAGCAAGCTGCACTAGAGATCTTCCCAGATGCCACAGTACTTCCAATTTCCTCTAGCTACACCAAGCAGACCCTATAATCTGATAGTAACTTAACCACATCAATAGAGTCCTGCTAGTTTTTTGTAATCTAACAGTAAATGTTGACGACCATTTAACTAACACAGTTTGTTCTCGCTACCACCTGGTGAAAAACAATAGTTTTGTGACAAATAACTAGAAGTAGAACAAGACAGCCTCGATCCTTCTCCCGTAACTGCAAATAAGCAGCACATGGTTGCATTTTCCTTAAAGATCTAAAACCGCAAAAGAAAAGAAATGAACTGTAAAACTGGCATATTCAAATAAAATGGTTCAACTTGATAAAGCGCGTAAAAGTTCTTCTGTTCAGCTCTTGATTACCGGTTCTTTTGGACTACATTTTTTGAGAACGAGAGGAAGTCAAGGAATAATAATAGTTGCTCGTACAAGCACTCATGATCTAATCTACAAAGATTGCAATAAGAACAAAACTAACACAAACTAGTAATCATTGACAAGATTCGAAGAACAAAAACTAGTACATTGGTGCGCTTTGGTTTTATTGATGATTAACTTTATTGTGTATTTGATAAAGTGTAGAACACAAAAAATAGCATAATCGTCAAATCTAGCGGCTAAATTGGTCAACCGTCCTACAAAGCAGTCAACGCGCAAGCCAAATTGGACAATGTGTTAAATTAAACATTTCTCCGATAACAGCATTCACCAATGTCAAACCATAGAAAGACGCATCCGTCAAAGAACGACAAACCGATCAGCAAATCAAAAACAAAAACAAAAAAGGGAAGAGACGAGTGCAAGTTGATAGGGCGATTAAAACCTGAGGTGCAAACATGAGCGGCGATCGAGGCATCCGCGGGCTCTCCGGCTGCGACAAACCCATCTGATCCATCTGCATCTGAGGGTCAGAGCCCGTTCCAGAGTCACGATCTTCCGATCCCTGGGCCAACCCACCGTTGCCGTTCTCCCCCTCCTTCACGGAAGCGTTACCCATCGCCTAACTCTCCAGGGTCCCAAACCCACGGATGGCGGAAAAAACACCAAACCAGAGAAATGGATTTCCTTCCTGAGTTGCAAACTAAACAAGCACACCAAATTTCAAGAGGCGAAAAGAATAAAGACAATGGAGAAATCATCTAGCTCCTACTTGCCACCGGCGGTCTCCCCTCCGGCAAGAGCTCGTCCTCGGCCGGAGCACAGGGTTGACACGAGAATGGGCTGGAGTTGGGCTTATTTACGGCCGATGCCACCGCGAGGCAACCCCACTCCGCAGTCCGCAGGTAGAGAGAAAAAAAAAAAGCAACCAGAATTTATCGAGACGCCAATAAATAGAAGGTGAGGACGATGACGTGGAAGGCCCCACTCGGATGAGGCAAGCCTTGTACGCCTTTCTGTTGTTTCGAGGAGTAGCGCGAATAGAAGTAACCACACCATTTACCCTACCCACTCCCTAATTCGTTCAAACCGGTATGACGAACGTGGAGGACAGCTGGTACGCGAGACGCGCACGTCTGCCGTGGTCTGAGGACGTCTAACATTTATACGCTTCATTAAATAATAATAATAATAATAATAAGCGATAATCCGTCTACATTTTTCTTTCCGAACGAGCCCTTCAAATTTAAGGGTGGACAAGCAATAATTTGTTAAAGGGGGCCACAGGTGAGCAATTGGATAAGAACGAGTGGGTCATCCTTATCCAGATTTCTATCCAGATACCTACTAAATGTGTTTCTCGCATGTGCTCACTATAAATATAGTCGTCGGAAAAAAAAAATTATAGATAGATAGGTAGGTGGGTACGGTTGTTTAGGCGTTAGGAGAAATGTCATTGAAAACTAATAAAAGAAATTTATTTTGTATTTAATATTTAGCGTGACAAAGGGGGCTAGTCTAAAAATATATAGTGAAAA
>JBBMJZ010000122.1:16192391-16203800 GCA_037833815.1 Zingiber zerumbet | reverse complement strand
CAATTGAAACTCTAGAACTTGCTTAGTTTCTTTTCAAAGTCACAATAACATTTGTATGCATGGAAATGAAGGATATTGATCATTCTTGCTTTCTCATAATTCCCCATTTCTTTCTCCACAATTTTCTTGAAACATTTTCATCAAGCATTCTAATTCTTGATCACTTTGAGTTGCTTTCATTTCATTGGGAGTTTTGGTTGAATTCTTGATGAGTTTGATTGATTTGATGGATAAAAGATTAAGTGTGGGGGAGATGTTCATTCTTTGAGTGAGTTCTTGTGTGCTTGAATCTGTAGAAAAGAAGAAATATGTTGCTGAAATTTGATTGTGTATCAAGTTTGTATCAAGATTCAAGAGTAGCAGTTTAATCAGAGAATGAACCAAGTGAAGCTCTTATGGATGCAGAAGTAAATAGTATCCGAGTTCTTCCATGATTTCTACAAGCTTTATATTTTAATAGTAAAGGGTTTCGATTGCTGGAAAAGGAACAAGTAAAGGGGAAAGTTAGAAATTGTGAAGTTGAAAAGTGAACTGCAGCAGCTGGAGTGAATAGAATTTAAGCTGTTATTTATTGAATGCATACTAAGATGTTGTATGTAGATTAAAACTTCAAGGATTGGTCAGTGAATTCAAGGGAATCAGATTGGAACTTTGGCAGGAAGTACAGAGAAAAAAAAGCAGAATTGCTGAAATGGAAACTTGGATGGTTTAGAAATGATGTTGTGATGGAATTGAAGTTTATTGTTTTATGAACTTCACAAATAAAGACATTTTATAGCTAGCCATGAAGTAGATACCAATCAGAAATGGAGAAAAGATACTGAAGGACTAAGTGTTGAAGCTGGAACTGGAACTGAAATAGTTTAAGTTCAGAAATTCAGAATTGTAATGTGGCAAACCTGAAGAAGTTTAAATGCAGAAATTCAATAGAAGTAAAAAGAATTGAAGGTGAAGTGAAATAGAGTGTGGTCCAGAATTTTGAAACTCAGGCGCTAGAACTATGCAGAATTAGTATTGATTCTGGAATTGAAAATCCGAATCAGGAATTCTGAAATTCTGAAATTCAGAGATTGCTAGAGATCATAGATCTAAACCTTGATATTTTGAAGCTTCATTTCTCAGTTGTTTGGATGGATATCTGAATTTAACCTATGCATTCATGAATTGCAGAGATTAATTCCATTCTAGAGTCTTTGTAGCTAGTGCTGAAATTCCATATGTGTAGGAATTTATTTGGAAATGCAGGATTCTGTGCCAAAAGGGTATCAAAAATTAGGAATAAAATGTAAACAAGTGAGAAGTTTAAGAGAACCTTTGGGATTTGCAGTAACAAATGGCATTTCAGCCTTCTATGTCCTTTACGAATTTAGGAATCTAAATATGAAACTCAGTGCAAGAAAATGTGAGATGTTGTAGATGCAAAGAATAACTTGCTTTGAAGCTCAATTCAATTCAAATTATCAGCAGCAATAGATTTCTTCTAAGTGTGACAGACTCACTATCAATTTTAGTGACAACCTCAGAATAAGTTCTACTTCGTTATCAATGAAAGACTAAGTAAAATTCATGCTTACTCACTAACATACCAGTTTGAAAATTCAAAATCCTGTGAAGATCTGTGAAGTTGAGTTTAATTTCCTGAAATTTTCATACTCGAGCTGGAATTACCTTGCTGTTAATAAAGTTGAAAAGCTCTTAAATGATTAGAGTGAGTTCTTAAAATCAGGAATAAAATAGAAGAATGTAGAGACTTTGCTGCAAACAGAAATAAGACTTAATCAACAAGAATGCATTTCTATGATTGAATATCTTGAAGCATTGGACCTGGTGTACTGATGCTAAGACTTTTCTGCTGGGAAATGAATTGGAATGAGCTAGTGTTGCTGAAACCTGAAAATCTTTTAAGCCTGCAATTCCAGAGATGCATAACCTAGAATCATTTGCACTGCAGTGCAAAGATTCAGTAGAATACTGGTTTATAAAATCTTTTAATGCAAATTTTGTCTGTAGATTTTGATCAACAATGCTTTCCTGCAGAGACTACAATTCAATTGTGACAAAGATCATTTCTGAAATTAAAGTATCAACTACTGCTCACAGCAATGTGCAGAATCAGAAAATGAATCTAGTATCAATTTTGTACCAACTTTGTATAGCTAGTTTTTAAATTCACTAAGGAAGCAATTGAAGATCTTGAACTTTTAGAAATAAATGTGATACCACTTTTCTTGACCTACTGAAGTATTGAAAGGTACAAGAATTTGTTGCTAAAGATCTGATAACAAGCTGTGAACTGCAGTAATTACTCTGTAACTGATGAAATGATTGAGGAATAGAATTTTCAGAGATGGTGAAGCAGCATAATTTGAGGAGAGCAGGATGCTAGGAAGTGGGAATTATTTGGAGGTATTCTCGGTTTAGTATTTCTATGCCTTAAATTTTCTGAAGATGCAAACTTTGAGGAAACTGAAAGTAATCACTGATTTGCTGGAGCAGGACTCAACTTCTTTACCAAGTGTTGATTTTGTTTCTAATTAGATTTTTGTAAATTGAAGCTCCAGTCATTACAGTGCAAAATAAAGTCTTTTATCAAGTTTAACTCTTCATGAATCAAGGAAAAGTTCTTTGGATTTCCAAATTCAGAGACTAACTGAAGTCAGAATCCTGCAATTCTGTTCTGAATATATGATGTAGCAAATTAGTGGTTTTTCTTCTACCATGACTTTGTGATTGGAATCAAATTGCATCCGAGAACCTGAACCTTGAAATTAGAAACATGAAATTGATTTCTGAACTGATTCAGACTAATCTGAAAAGGAGTTGCCGAATTCAATTATGTCTCATGTTGTTGTTGTCTTTGTTTGCTGTTTCAACCATACAACCAGAGAAAGAGTGCTATTTTTTTCTGAATTTAATTTTGAATCTGAATTTATGAGTTCAACTTCATGTTTCTTTGAATCTGAAATTGCAGAAGAATGATTTAGAATCAGTTATAAGTAGAGGTGTCTCCAATAACAAGAAAAATTGAAAGACAGAACCATGGTTAGAAGAGTATCAAGTTTTTTTTAATGCATAATGTGTGTTTTCATTATCCGAGACGGACAACATTTTAAGTGTGGGGGAGGGAATTCTTCTCCACAAGGTGATTTGAATTGTTTTTAGTTTCAAATGATGGAATGAAGTGGAAAAACAGTGTGATCCGGCGGTAAGGGTATGGGACCCCCTGTGTTGGGAGACAACGACACATGGAGATCAAAGGTCAAAATGGTCAACCTGAGGTTAGGCCGATCGGACAAGGGTTGGGTTGACCAGCCAATCGGGTCCGAGCGGAATGGAAGACAACCCGACGGGGAGTCGGGTTTCCGACGCCAAGGTAAAAAGACTGTAGGGTCGAGCGGGTGGTCCGCTCGGCCGAGACGCAAGGCAAGGGTGTAGGGTCCAGCGGTCTGTCCGCTCGGCCAAGGCGCCAGGCAACGAGGCAAGAGCATTCGTCCGAGCAGGCGACCGTGAATCTTCCCAGCTAGACCAACACCTACGCCGGGTCGGAAGTAAGGTGCATGCCGAGCGGCTGGACGCTCGGCTTAGGAAGAGGAGACCAAGAGACAATGGGGACAGTTGGGACGTCATCCTAGTAACCCCTGTCACTGACAACCGGCACGTTCCACGACTAGGCCATACGCAGAATCATGCGACAGAAGGTTCTGCCGTCCCATCAAGGAGGTGCTCAGACCATAGCAGTATGGTGTCAGGTATGCTCTTCTGACAAGCCCATACTGAGGTATGGTGATGGACACGTGTGCGCCTCGATGGGTGTGCACAAGCCTCCCCAGAGCTCTATATAAGAGCCCTTATCCTTCACCGGAGGTATGCAATCTCTGATCTTGGAGCCACCTTTTTCGCGTTCCCCTTGCCTGACTTGAGCGTCGGAGGGTCGTCGCCGGGAACCTCCTCCCGGCTCGACTTTGCTGCAGGTGCACCAGAGCGTACGAGGATCCAGCATAGAGAGTCACGTCCCCAGCGTTCGTCGACTCAACGCTCGGACAGGATCAGGTAAGGTTCATCTAAATTAATCAATTAATCTAATGGTCCATCTTTGATCCTAAATAGGTAAAGTCCATCTAAATTAATCAATTAATCTCATGGTCCATCTGTAAAGTGCATACCAAAGAATTCTATCTATCTTGAAAAGTGTGGAATCTCAATTGGTCTGCATCACTCATTATTGCGGGATTGGTTTCATTGTGTAGTGCAAACGGAAGTCCAGATTTCTCCAAATATGAGCTTGTCTAAAGCTTGGACAAGCCAAGCCTACTTCATTTTGTCGGCAATATGTGGCAAATTAGTGCCTGCTTAAATTCGTTGTCCGCATCTAATCGAACACAACGCATTTTTTTTTCTTCATGTAATTGATAGTTTCATGACAATTTTAGATTATAATGGTAGTTCATTCTAGACGTTCCTCATAGTCCGTCCCAAGTTATGTGAGGAGAAGTAAATCACGAGATCAACTTATAGCCGACTGCCAAATTAACCAGGAAATAGGACTTTTTTTCCAAGGGCATACGCCTACTGAAAATTAATCCCTTAATTCATTATAGTAAATCTGTCACCTTCTAACCAACTGGACATCCATGAGACACAATTTTATATTATAAATTTCTATAAATGGATCTAGTTCAAACTCCTTGATCTGAATCTCCTATAATTTATTCAATTAGATGGTTGATGTTGATCCGAGATGTTCTTATAGTTTGTCTTTCAATTTGTTAATTTCAAGGTTGATCATCATCTGATTCATGTCTAACTCCTCCCAATCTATTGTTATTTACTTTATTAATTTCTAATTGAGTAGATTGGTTTGATTTGGTTGAATCTTTTGGGTTTTCTTATTATATATTCTATATCCCCTACTACATGTTGCATATCCTACGAAGATTCCTTCATCGACATCACTTGAGAAATTTGGTAGGTTATCTTTAGTGTTTAAGATATATGTTTTACATCCAAAGATTTTAAAGTATTTTTTTGAGGGGGTTTTATTAAAAAATAATTTCTAGGGTGTTTTTTTTGGTGTGTTTTATTAATGTGTATTTTGTTTTAAATGTAACATATTATGTTAATTGCTTTTGTTCAAAAATAACTTGATAAATTATATTCACTTAATATTGTCCTAGTTATTTTAATTAGGGTTCAGCTCTTTTTTTAACTAAACTATTTTATTGTGGGGTTCTTGGATATGAAAATTCAAGACCGAATTTTTTAAACATGTGATTATCAAATTCTCTTCCATAATCACTTTTAAATTTCTTAATTTTAATATTCATTTCATTTTCCATTTATTTAATAAATTGAGTTACTTTATTTAAAGTTTCATCTTTATATTTTTAAAAATAAGTCCACCTAAATTTTAAAAATTTATTAATAATTATTAAATAGTATTGACTTCCATTTAATGATTTAATTTTATTAATTTCAAATACGTCTATATGAATTCTATCTAAGATATGAGTTGTTTGGTTTGAGTTTATTGATTTATGAGTTGATCTAGTTTATTTATCATTTTTACATGCATCACAAGTTAAGTCATCTAATCCCCTCGGGACGGTGCGATGGTTGAGGCATAGGGTGTTATCATATGAGGTTTGGGGGTTGAAACTCGGTGTGTTCGAGCATGTCTTCCCACATGCTTTGACCGCATACACTAATGGCTAGTAGTCATCCTTGATTTACCTTGTCTTCCCACATGCTTTCGCCGCCTGCACTAATGGCTAGTAGTCATCCTTGATTTACCTCCTTCGTATTAGCCTAGAGACAGGTTGGCGGAGGCGCTGGGGGTGAACAAATCACCTTTTGTCACAAGTTAAGTCATCCAACTTGGTTAATATTGGTAAACCTCTAACCAAACTATTTCTACTCATTTTGACCTAGTCTTCTATGTCATAACCTAGTTTCCTCTTGTTGTAAAATAAAGGTATGTGAGAAAGAGGGAGACTAATAGTGCATATGTTATTTTTATAGTTCCTAATAAAGTCAATTTTGGTTCTTTAATAGATTTGACAACACATTTGTAATCAAGAAAATATACCCTATATCTAGTGTCACACAGTTGACTAATACTTAGTAAATTAAAACTTAAATTTTCTACAAATGAAACTCTCTTGATAAATAAATTAGAATTCAATACTATGTTACCTGACCAAGCACTTTTAGTTTTCTATTTTTTTTTAAGCAAACAGTTCCCATTTCCTTGAGCTTGAGTGAGGTAAACATCTCCTAGTTCCCAGCCATGTGTCTAGAGTATTTGTTGTCCAGCATCCATTCATGTTAGACTTGACTTGAATATAAGTGCAGTGCAACATACTTGTTCTGATTTGCCTCTTCATTTTTAGCACTTAGCCTCTCCTAAATCTCCTTTGCATCTTTATATGGTCCAACTTTCTTGAGTTGAGATTGAGTCACACCACAAAGAATTATCGTGGTTGCTTTTGCATTTGATTGAGCTTCTTGCTTGATGCCGCTTGTCCATGAGTCCAACTAACATAAATCACCTTTTGTGTCTTTGGGTAAATTGGTTCCATTTTAGACGATTCTCAAGCATTCTTGCTCGTTCTTGAGAACATCTTTCATTATTCTCTTCTAATTGGCAAAATTATTATCATTAAAGGGAGGAGGATGAGTTATACTGAATCTTTCCTGTAAAGAAATTTTTCCAAGATTCTTAAAAATATTGGGTTAGTAGCACAATAATAAAAATAACATACAAATTTGTTTAAGTTGTATTTAAGGTCTGGTTCAAGGCTGTTGTTTGGTTTGGGGTTGGCCACGTTGTAATTAGGATTTGGATTAAGTTTGGGCTAAACTTAGATTGAGTTAATTAATTTTAATTGGTATGATCTAACTTAAAGCACAAAATTCAACCTAGGTTAGATTCAGGTATTGCTTTGGGTCAATTAAGTAAGAGTTACCTAAATTAGCTTCCAAGTAGTAGTAAGACACAGAGGCCTTCTTGATCGAAACAACAACCACTTCCTAAGATAAAGCTAACTTAAGAATCTAAAGATAAACTAACTTTCATATAATCCCTTGGTCTAACTGGTTTGAAATGAGGTGAGTTAGCTTCAACTAATTCCACTTGACTAGATGCACTAGGAGATTATGATGTATGTTGGTACAGGGTGTACCAGAATCCAACCTATAAGTACTCCGGATTGGTTTTGATATTGATCAACCGAGTCAAGTTTGGTCATGTGTGTATTTGATATCTTATGTCTAAGTGTATAGGAACTTAGGAGCATAAGAAGTTGAGCAAAAGACGCAGCGAACAAGAAGGATAGCACGGGAAGGGAGCTGACAGGGTTGGTGCATTCGGAGGACGAAGAGCTACAGAAGAGTTGGGTGCGCAGTGCATCTGAGAGATGAGAAACTGAGAAGAAGTCTGCTGGAGAAGAAGGTCGGAGTTGGGTTCGAATGAGTTTAACTCTGGACAATCTAAGCATCACCCAAGCGAGCGGAATGAAAAATGGTCAATTCTAAAATTGTCCAATCAAGGTGTCTCAGATTGGACTGTAGGTGCCTCTGATGAACAATACTTGAGATGCCTTAGTTGGGACTAGAGGCACCTCAGGAGTCATTGTCGAGTGGATAAGCAGCGGAGTCCACATCAGCAGAACTAAGACGCCTTCGATAAACTGAGATACCTCCAAGTCAACATTCAAGGTGCCTCTGGTTTACCGAGGCGCCTCCAATCTTCTAGATCATAAAATAGGCGTTGCGATGAGGATAGAGTTTTATCCAGTTGGAGGCACCTCCAAGGTGTCTCCGATGTGCCACGTTAGCAAACAGTCATTCGACCAGTGGGCTATAAATAGTTCCCTAAAGCTAAGAGTTAATAAGACACTTTGTATTAACTTCTATATTTAGTTTTGAGCTTCCAACTGCTATAAGGGGCAACTCCACCTCCGACCTTTGTCGAAGAAGGAACTTTCTTAGTACATGTTCATTTCCTTGGATTAACAATCTCTCCGATTATAAACCAAGTAAATCCTTAGCCCCCTTTATTTTTTATGTTATTTCTTTTTGTTAATTAATGTGTATGTCCTTTCTAAGTTCGTTAGCAAGAGAAATCATAACTTTAATTACAAGTCGTCTATCACTCTCTCTAGTCGGTCCACCCGATCTAACAGAACGTATATTTTGATATTGCCAAAAGTTCAAGTTAAGTTATGTTGAGATCTAATGAATTAGTCAAATGTATAGGTTGCTCAACTTGGAAAGCCCTAGTAGGTCAGTTAGACCAGATACTAAGTAATGGAAGTCTCGATAGATTGTGGAAATTAATCAGCAAGTCCAGATGGGTTAGTGAACCAAACATCTGGCAAGATAGATTCGATAGGCCAGTGAGGACTAGATATTGAATCAGGAGAAAACCCTAGCAAGCCGATTAGATGTAAGAAGATAAAGTCCAAATAGGTCTGGAGGACCAGATGTTTGGTGGGTAAAGTAAGGTAAGTTTCTGGATTGGAGTAGTTCTTCTAAAACAACGAACTATGAGGTCATGTCCCAGTCAGGACAAACCTTAGATGATGATCCGACTAAAAAAACCAACAGAGGTTTCTAAGTCGATCAAGACAATTCTATTAATCGATTTATGCATATTATTATCTATTATCTGACTCTATTTTGTAAGATCATTATTAGTGTTATTTCTGTCCTAACTTTGTTTTTCAAAAAAGCAAAGTTTCATCAACCGAAGGGTTTAGTTGACTAATACAAGTGGACAAGTATAGGCAAATCCA
Source organism: Zingiber zerumbet (assembly GCA_037833815.1). Lineage (NCBI taxonomy): Eukaryota > Viridiplantae > Streptophyta > Magnoliopsida > Zingiberales > Zingiberaceae > Zingiber > Zingiber zerumbet. The sequence continues at coordinate 16,195,005 of JBBMJZ010000122.1, read as the reverse complement.
AATCTCCACAAAGAAGGAAAACTTGGTTCAGTTGACTGATCAGGTGGATAAATCGATAGAACCCCATATGGAAAGAGATTACAGATATGATTGGATCATTGTAGCAAAGGAAACCTTCGGGGACCATTCTACCGAATGGGGTTCAGTCGACCAAAAACTTAGATTTCATGGGATCAATCAGATCAAATCTGAGTAAGCAAAGAAAGGAGCAGGGACTAATTGCTTGATAGATGTTTAGTCAATTAATAGGGCTCAGTTGACTGAACAGTTTTCAATCGACTGGAAGAGGCCTATAAAAGAAGCCTCGATGTCTGAGGCTCAAACACAATTCTCTCTACTCTCCATCTCATTCATGTTGCTTCTGATCATGCAAGATCAACTACTATAACACCTTGAGGCTCACCAACAACCTACATTTAATTTGTAATCTCTATGTTGTCATTATACTCTTTCTTACTTATATTCAATTAAGGAGATAGTAGTATTGTCACTATTCTCCTCCTTTATTGTACGAGTTTATTTCTTCTCCAAAAGTTTTTAAAGAGAAGAGCTATAGTGAATTTCCCATCGTAAAGCGATCAAGGATAGCGGGTCTTAGAGTAGTAGTTGCTAGACTACGAACTAAGTAAAAAAAAACTTCTATTTTTGTGTTTGTATTTACTTATACTACTGCAACTTTGTTTTATGAAAAGAAAAGAAGAGTTTTAAATGAACAAGATTCACCCCTCTCTTTTGTCTATTCCAATCTAACAATTAATATCAAAGAAAGGTTGCTCTGAAAAAAGTTAACAATTTTTTACCCTTTTAAAAATTTTCTCTTTTCTTTGGAAAGTTTCTTTTTATTCTTTTTTTTCTATAGCATTCTTTTTCTCTTGTTATTTTTTTCCATTGCTCTACTAACCCCAAGTCTTGGAATATTTCTAGTATATATTATTTTGTATATATTTTAAAGTAAATGGGGCAGAGACAAAAGAGATATTTCTTTAACATGCCTATTGAGAGATAAGAAGAGAAAAACTTCCTCGAGCCAAGTACTCCGATTCAGGATAGCAGAAGCTAATGACCTAAAATAAGCACTTTTTGGGAAACAACCAAAATTCTTTTTCATTTTTACTTTGATTTTTTCCGTCTCTCATTTTAGTTCTTATTTTGATTTATTTTAGGATTAGAAGCACCCAAGATCTGGTCGTGGCAGTCGCCACGGGCATGGAAGATCCAGCGTAGAACACGAGAAAGTCATGTCGTGTGACACAGTCGTGCCCACAACTCTAGAGGAGAACATAACTTAGTCGTGTTGCGCAACATGGCCATGCTTGATCATGGCCATGCCAAACAAGTTCATAGAGAGGGACACGACCTAGTCGTGCCCGACGTTGGGTGCTTCATAGATTCGGACAGGGGCAAGCCACGCCACCAGGCATGACAATGCCATCAGACTGCGAGTTTTTTTAGTGTTGAACCCCTTTTTGCTCGTGCTCTCTCCCACACCTCAGTCATGCCCGACATCATATTAGCAACATATACAACTAACATGAATATTTGGGTAACCTTGTCATTTTCCTCCATCCCCGTATCAGATTTCTATATCAATGGGGCAATGAAATGTTCAAATCTAGGGGGGGTGTTTAGTTAGTTAGTTGATTTGTTTTGTTAGTTTTTAGTTTAGTTTAGTTAGTTTTGTTATGTTTCTTTTTATATTATTTTTTTATTTTGTTGCATAATCATGGTTAACATGCCATCATGCACTATTTGTTTGTTTATTATAGCATGATCCTACATGATAGATTTTATGTTCTATGATAGTATGCTAATATGTTTAGCAATCTATTTTCTTCTATTAGTTGTAGCATAACTTGAGCAGTGCATTTACCTTGAGAGTTTTGACGTTCACCTACTTGTTTGGGATCTCTCTTCACTTTATGCTTGATCTTAAAAATTAATATATATCTAAGAATTGTTATGATTTATAGAACTTAACTAATACTTTTATTTCTAAGTGACCCCTCACTACATTTTTAGTTACTAAGAGAAAGCTCAAACTAAGATACTCATTAGGAAAAATTAAAATCCTGAATAAAAAAAAAGAAAGAAGAGAAAAGATTGTGAGAGAAAAAAGAGTCTTTAGAGCATAAAAAAGAAGAAAAGAAAGTATGAGATAAAAAATGATTGTCATGAGTAGAAACGATATGATAATTCTTTGAGATCTAGTTAGGTTACTAAGAAAATATTTATCAATTTTTTCTTGATACTAAGTACTCCTTTATATTGGACCCCGTAGTTGTTTTGATGTGATCAACCAAATTAGTTAGGTCCTGCTTGTTATTTGATCCTTGTGTCAAAGTGTGCAGGAGCTTAGAAGCGCGGGAAGTCGAGCGGAAGACGCAGCTAGCGAGAAGGACGGCACGGGAAGGGAGCTGATGGGCTCGGTGCGTCCGAAGGACGAGAGAGCTGCGGAAGAGTACTCCGGTGGGCGTGAAGAGTGTGCGCGGCGTTCAAGGGACGTTAAGTCGGGACGGAAGGCTGCTCGAGGAAGGCTGAAAGTTGGGTTCGGGTGAGCCCTATTTCGGTTGGCCGAAATCACCCAAACAAACGGAGCTTCGGAAGACAAAGCGAA
>JBBMJZ010000122.1:16156853-16186311 GCA_037833815.1 Zingiber zerumbet | reverse complement strand
ACTAGATCATCTGGGCGGAGATAGAAAAACTGCTAGAAGCCAGTCACATCCGCGAGGTTCAATTTTTGAGCTGGCTTGCCATTGTCGGGCTAGTCTCCAAGCCGGACAACAAATGGCAAGTCTGCATCGACTTTCACAATCTAAACAAGGCTTGCCCCAAGGACTTCTATCCCCTGCCCATTATAGATAAGATGGTGGACTCCATGGCAAATTGCGAGATGATCTGCATGCTCGACAAATATCAAGGTTACTACCAAGTGCCACTCGCCCGGGGGGATCAAGAGAAGGTCAGCTTCATCACTGCTGACGAAACTTATTGCTATAATGTCATTCCATTCAGATTAAAGCATGTCGGTGCCACCTACCAGAGACTAATGAACAAGGTTTTCCAACAGCAGATCGGCCGCAACATGGAGATATATGTCAATGATATATTAATAAAATCCCTTTGAGATGCTAACCTTTGTGCACATTTGGAGAAAAGAGTAGCTGCTTCCTCGGATACATCGTCATCAAATGGGGAATTCAGGCTTATCGGAGTAACGTGAAGAAGTTACAAGACATGCCCCCGCCCCGCAATTTGAAGGAGGTCCAACAGCTGACCGGGGATTACTACACAATCAATATTCATTTCCAATCGTCTGACCAGAGTCATCCATTCTTTAAGATACTACGCCGAGCGACTAAGTTCTGGTGGGACGCAGAATGCGACAATGCGCTGAAAGAACTCAAGAAGTACTTTACCTCTTTGCTTATATTGGTCAAGCCCATCGTTGGTGAGCGTTATGGATTTACATGTCATTCACCGAGTATGCAGTTAGTTCAGCATTGGTGAGCCAAAACGGCTCTAAGCAACATCCTATATATTTTTTGTGTCATATATTAAAAGATGTAGAGTCCCATTACACTAGTCTTGAAAAATGGGCTCACACGCTAGTACTCGCCACTTGGAGACTCCGTTCGTGCTTTCACATCTAATCGTCGTGATGACCAATAGTATCTTAGCAAGGGTTCTTCTTAACCCAGAGGTATTCAGACGGCTGATCAAATGGACAACCGAGCTAAGCAAATTTGACATACAGTATCAACCTCGAACGACGATCAAAGCTAAGGTCTTAGCTGATTTTGTCACTAAGGTCCAGAACGTCGAGCCGGATGCGACTTGGAAATTATACATAGATGGATCATCCATTCGGCAAGGTAACAGGATCGACATTCTCTTTATTTCTCTATTGGAGGACAGGATGCAATTGCCCGTGCGGTTGGATTATCGAGTTATAAATAATGAAGTCGAGTACAAGAACCTAATAGCCATTTTACAGGCGACTCGGCATGTTGGAGAAGCAAAAGTCCTCATGCCCTTGGATTCTTAGCTAGCCACTCAACAATTATTGGAGACGTTTGAAATAAGCAAGTTCTGACTCAAGATATATGCAAAAGCTTTTGAGAAGTTGAAGGCAAGCTTCCAGGAAGTTATTATACAGAAGATCCCCCCATCAAACAACCAGGCGACAGACGAGCTGGCTAAGTTATCCTGTTCATTATCGCCGGTTGTGATAAATCAGCCGATCAAACAAGTCTCATTGGTGATGCACATCAATAGGATAGAAGGAATAACCTTTCCAAGTGACTGAAGGACCCCATTGAGAGAGTTTCTCCAATCGGGTAGTACTCCAGCCGATCAGAAAGAAACTCGTCCGTTGAAGAAGAGGGTCAGACAGTTCACTCTGATCGAAGATTATCTATTTAAAAGAACTTTTCAAAGGTCGCTACTTAAGTGTGTCAGACCGGAGGACGTCAAATACATCTTTCAAGAAGTGCATCCAGTCTCCTACATAAGTCATCCGGGTGGCAGATCGCTGGCCTGAAATATACTGTTGGCGGGATATTTTTAGCCTACACTATAAGATGATGCTGCTTGGATAGTGTCCACCTGTCTGTCATACCAAAAATATCACAACATCCAGTGCCGACCGACTAAGGAGATGAAGGCATCCATAGTGTCTTGTCCATTCGACCAATGTATGGATATCGTTGGACCATTTCCAATGGCGATCAGTCATCGCAGATTTCTACTTGTCACAATAGAGTACTTCTCAAAGTGGGTGGAGGTCGAGCCGCTAGACAAGATAACTGAACATATGGTCATCAATTTTATATGGCAAAATATCCTATGTCGGTTCTATATTCCTCACCGGCTCGTTTCGAATAATGGGAGGCAGTTCGCAGGACGGAGGCTTAAAGAGTGATGCGAGGGCAAAGACATTGCGCAAGCTTTCACCTGAGTGGCCTACCCTCAGAGTAATGACTAGGCGGAAGTCACTAACTGAGAGATCCTTAGGGGGTTACCGGCTGGTTCGACCATACTGGAGGCAGCAGGTTGATGAACACCCTAGCATCTTGTGGGTTCATCTCACCACACTAAGAGAGGCGACCGACATCATACCATTTATCTTGTGTACAGAGGTGAAGCAATGGTTCAAGTGGAAGTCAGAGTGGAGTCCGATCGGATGCAACTCTACTACGATGGAAACGACAAGTGGAGGTTCACGGAGCTCGACTTAGTGTTTGAAGCGTGGATAAGGCCATCATCCGGCTGATGGCTTACACGCAACGCATGAAGTAGAATTACAACTAGAAGGTGATCCTGAGGTCGTTCCAGGTCGGCGACACGGTGTGGAAAAAGAGTGAAGTCGGTCTGCGACATCACTAAGTTGGAGGCTCCATGGGGAGGACCTTTTAAAGTCATTCAGATGCTCTACTCGGGAACCTACTACTTACAGGACGAAGACAGGAGAAAGCTCGAGCGATCTTGGAGTGCGAACCATCTCTAACCCTATAGGGCAGGGTGAGAGGTGCGTGGTTAAATCCTGATGTACTCGTATAGTGTATGTCTTATGGTTGCAGTAAAATAATGAATAAAAATCCCAAGTGTTTCAGACTCTTGTGTCGTTCGGCCAAGTTAAAAGTTGAGCGGTGACTAAAAACCCTAGTTTTCGTCAACAGTCGAACGACGACTATAAACCTTAGTTTACGACAAAAGTCAAGCGGTGACTATAAACCTTAGTCTTTGTCAATAGTCGAGCGACGACTATAAGCCCTAGTATTCGTCAACAGTCGAGCGACGACTATAAACCCTAGTCTACGACAAAAGTCGACCGACGACTATAAACCCTAGTCTTCATCAACAGTCGAGCGGCGACTATAAACCCTAGTCTACGACAAAAGTCAAGCAGTGACTATAAACCCTCATCCACGCCTTCAACAGTCAAGCGATGACTATAAATCCACGTCTATACCTTTAACAGCTGAGCGACGACTATAACCCTGAGTCTACGCATCAACAGTCGAGCGACGGCTATAAATCTGATTCTACGCGTCAACAGCCGAGCGACGGCTATAAACGTGAGTCTACGACGAATAATAGCCGAGCGACTGCTCGAAAACTGAATCGACGATGAATAAGGCCAAGTGGCTTCCTAAAGTCATAAAGTAAGTTAACAGGTTGAGTAGTGACCAAAGCAGGGACGCATCGCTATGATAGCTGTTCAGGTTATGCTGAAGCGAGCATGCGGAAGTCTTTAAGATTGGCTATACTGATGATCAGGAAAGTGGGGAGTTATACTTAGAAAAATTTCATAAAACTCTAAGTGGTACAGAGCTTCACCGGAGTCGAACGGTGATGCATTCGTAAACACTTGTATATTCAAAATTATTCAAATTTCATTAAAATTATTTTAGCATAATAAAAAACTTTATAAAAGTTATGTTACAATTTTAAATCTTAAATTCACCCTAAACATGTTTATAATAACTACTAAGTAGTTTTTATATATTGTAATAGCTACTGGATAGTTGTTATTATATAACTTACTCTAAATACATTGTAGTAGTTACTAGATAGTTTCTATATGTTTGTAGCAACTACTTAATAATTTTTATACGGTGTTAACTCTAAACTCACCTTAAACATATTGTAACAGTTACTAGGTAATTTTTACACATTTTAATAGTTAATGATAACTTCTACACGTTATAGCAACTACTAAATAATTTTTACACATGGTAGCAATTAACTATAGTTACTATAACAACGTTGGATTAAGGGGTATTTTCAAGATAAAATTAATGATGGGATGCATATTTAATATTTTTTAAAAAAAAAATTGAAAAAGGATGCTCATGTTTCTCTTAATTTGAGAAGCTCTTTAAATTTTTGCCCAAATATGTATGGGTTACCTTTTATCTCAACAATGACTTCTATAATCCATGGCAAATTGGTGATGATGGATTGTTACATAAGAGTAAGATTGAATTTTTGGAGAATAAAATTCTTCATATTTAGAGACTATCTAGGAAGGTCACTCGGTTAGCATAATTTATTCCTTCCATTTCACTATGGGGTTGATGGAGTAATATTTAGGGCGAGTAAGTCACCCTTTACCATAAGATGAAGCCTCTTTTGATCGTTGTCTTTTTTAATTTTTTTTTTTCCATGAAATTTTGCCAAATTATATATCAAAGGTTTAATTATATGACAATTATTGAATAACATATCTAAAGTTTTAAAATATCCAAATCACGTATCTAAATTTTAAAATTACTAATCAAATACCTTAAACCTATTTTATCCCTTTTACTGTTCTGAATCCATTGCTACGATGCAGCAATTGATTCAACATAATGTACAACAATTATTATTATTTTTAAATAATCGATTTATATTTAAAAAAATCATTACTATCAATATAGTATATCAAATTAATATTTTAGTATATGAATATAATCAGAAGAACTAGACGAATTCATAAGACCTAATTTCATATTATTCTGAGGTCTCTAGGTCCATCAACCTGTTTAGAGAGCTTAGAATAATATAAAACTAGATTATATGTGTTTTCTCAATATAATATATCAAATTTATGTTTGATATAATCAGGAAAATTAAATGAATATATAAGACTTGATTCCATGTTATTCTAAGCTCTCTAGGTCTATCAGCTAACCTAGAGAACTCTAAATGACATGAAATCAGGTTCAGTGTATTAATCTAGTTTTTCTGATTATATCAACCCTTAAAATCAATTTGACACACTATATTGAGAACAGTAGTTTTTTAAATACAAAATCAATTATTTTTTTAAAAATAATTGATTGCTACACCGTAACAATCTATTAAAATTGATGTTCATACTTATATAACTTTACTGAATTAATTGCTACACTGTAATACTCAATCAAAAATTTTAATTTGTGTTAAAAATTATTGCTCTCAATATAATATATTAAATTGATATATAAGGAAATGAATATAATCAGGAGAACTAGGTGAGCACATAAAATATAATTCATATCATTTCAAACTTTCTTGGTGCAATAGTCGATTTTGTTCAAAATCAATTGATGGATTTAAAGAGTTCAGAATGACATGAGACTAGATCTTATATTTATCTAGTTCCCCTAATTATATTCATACTTTCAAAAAATCAATTTGACACCTATTCAGAATAATAAATTTTTTAACAAAATTAATTATTTTTTTAAAAAGTGATTGATTATGACACTGTAATAATCGATTCGGAATAGTAAAAAAAAATTGAATTGGGTATGTAATATGTAATTTGATAATTTTAAAATTTAGAATAAACAATTTGAGTATTTTAAAATTTTAAATACGTGATTTGATAATTTATCAATAATTATAATATTTTAATTTGGTAAATATATCAACCAATTAATTCTTTACGATTAAACCGGGTCTAACTCGAACTGCGGCTGGGCCGCTCGCTCTTCCCAAGCCCTGTTGTCCGACAGCGGCGCCGTTTCGCGATTAGGGTTTGCGAGCTGGCTCCGAATCGCATCCTTCTGCTTGCTATATAGAGATCGCATGGCGTGCTCCAAGCTAGCTTTCCGCTGCTAGGGGCGTTGGTAGACCCGCAGCCTCGATCTGGTATTCTTCTCTGTTGCGTTTCAAGTTGTTTCGTCTATTTCGCCTTATGAATAATCTTGCCTCTCCTCACCTTCAGATCTTTGGGAATTTTCTTTTTTCCCAAAGAGCTCAGTCATGGAGGCACATATTTACTCGGCCGGGTTAACGTGGAGGCCGTTCTTCTACGAATCTGTCTCTAAAAACGCTCGCTACATCTCTTCCACGCTTTTTATCTTTGGATCTCGTTCATGGAATGAAGTGTCTTCGATGTGACTTGGGCGATGATTATACCTTACCCGCGCTTCTGACATTAAATCATGAAGCATACGGGGAAAAAATGGTTGAATTTCTTGATATGAGCCCGCCGTTGTCTATTATTGTTTTGCTTTCAGTTGGCGATGATGACTAACATTACAGTTTCAACTAGCCAGTTCTGCTTCAGAAAAATAATGATCGATGAAACTGTTCGAAACCTGAGCCTTTTCTGTTGTTTTCCTCTTTCGTTTCTAAAGCCCTCTGAGGCAAAATAACATCTTTTTTTTTTCTCGATTTCGACGGCACTTCTCCTTTGAGATATATTATTTTGAATTTGTTGTTGCAACAAGCACGGGAGTTGATGAACTGGGAGATTAGACTATCTCCAACCACATCATTTCTTACCTAAAAAGAATATTTTTTTAGAATATTTTATTTTTTCATCTTATAATTTATTATTTAATATACATATTAATTTATTAAATATATTTATTATGATAATAATTACTATTAATTTTTATGATATTATATTTTTAATTATAAGAAAATTAAAATTAGTATTTTTATAATTTTATTAGAAATAATTTAATATTAAATATTAATTTGTTTAGTATTTTAATATTATTGTAGTTATTTAAATGTATGTTTATTTTAGTGTTTGTGGTATCTTTAAATTGTATGATGTAATGTTATGTATTTTAAAATTTTAAATGTTTAATTGTATATTTATTATGAAATTATCAATATTATAAATTTTAATATATTTATTATCTTAGTAAAATAATAAATATTAAAATTTATAATATATATTCAATTAAAATTTATATATTAAATTTATACCAAAATGGTGCTGTTCACCTCTATTTTGGTGTAAGTTTTGGGGTCTCCACCCTTTTACACTAAAATAGTGTAAAAGGGCATCAGTTGGAGTTTGCTCTTAGCAGCTGTTGACATCTTCGTCTCTCATAGACACAATTCCATCGAGAAACAATGCGGTTGATATCAGCAGCCCATCGAAAGAAGAAAAGTAATTGAAAACATTGACTTGATTCGACGAGTACACAAGGACGAAATAAGACAGAAATTAGTAGCTTGCATCAGCGTTTGCGCTTTTTCTTCTCAGGCAGAACCAAGCCAAGCTCCCTGCATTGCTGCTCATCAGGTTTCAGGCTCTTTGGTATCGCACCGAATGCCCGCCGTGCCACCTCAATTCCAGACATTTTCTGGTGTATGTATGCAGAGGCATTTTCCATGTTCCTCTTCAGTTTCTTGGGTTTCAAAGAAGATGAAAACGAACGCTTAGGGGTAGGAGTTCGATCTGCATCATCAATCTGGTCCAACTCTGCAGCAGCTAGAAATCTCTGCGTGGCTGCTTCCCAAGATAACTCATGCCTCAGTTCATCTGATAAAGGAGAAGGCTCTTCTGCTAATGCTTTGAGAGTTAGCTTGACAAATTCCTCACCGTCATTGTAAATGTAGCAATTAGGAAACTGCTTGAAGAAATCATTGGAAGGGTGGTTGGCACAGACAACAATCTTTCCCATCGCAAGTGCCTCTGCTGTGGTGGTACAAACCACATCTGTCGTACTAGGATTAATAAACACCTTATAACTGTCCAAAGAGAAACAAAAATCGTTGTCATCGTTGTCACTAGTAGTAAAAATGCAAATACAGTAATCTAATTTCTAGTTTCATAACCTCAACTTACTCATGGAACGTAGGGTCTGCGTGATCACGTCCTGGGTTAACTGTCACTGTAAAACTCAAATTTTTAGCAGCATGTTGAACTTCCTCAGAATCTTCTCCGCTGCCATATAAATCGACTTGAATGCCAGAAAATTTATTTTGGTACCAAGTGAGTAAATTAAGAAGCTCCTTGTAGCCTTTGCTCCACACCATCTTTCCTATGTAATAGGCACCCTTGGTGAAGGCTGGCTCACCGCTTTGTAACAGTGCATACTTTGCTCTGCCTACATCAAGAAACTTTGGATTGACACCATGGACATTGCAGACTATGGATCGTGGGTAATCTTGGGTAGCAGCTGACAATCGGATAACCTATAATTTCACGTCATGTTAATAAAGAAACAAACTAAAATTAATAATTGCAAAATAAATCCAGCAAAAAAAAACACACAAATTGGCAATACTTATCCAAATTACAATATGTAATTCTGAAGGCTTTTGCAAATTTGGGATAAATGAATTACTCGTGAAAAAGCACCAAAATAAAAACAGTGAAGTAGGCCTATAGTAAACATAAGGCAGTAAACATTAATGCAAGAATAATCAATTTACTTGACGAGTAGTTACATGGAACGAGTGAAAATAATTTAATTTTCCACTTATCACTAGACAATGCGTCAAGGGAGCACAAAATATGCAAACGAGAATTTGAATGAATATCAAGATTAAGCAGAAAAAGAGCAATGAACTTTACGTCCTAACTATCAGATATATCATCACTATCAGTTGTCCTAACTATTTGGGTTGGCTAGCTACATGAATTTTCTGTCCTAACTACTTGAGTTTGGCTGTGGCAGTAGAAGCAACACCAAAAAAGAGGGGGAAAAAAAAATCATATTTATCCATAAAATTACCCTGTGGCAGTAGATACGAGTGACCCAGCTGTTAGCATATTTTAAGATCAAGGATAGCAATTGCCCATTCTTCTCGCGCTTGACATACTCCAGATAGTTTGTATGAATAATACCAATTACTTTACGAAATTTGGATTTCCAGCGACGACCATGGTGGTACCAATTGAGATGCTCAGGCTCCTCAAGTACAGCAACGTCTGCTTCATCGTCAGGAATAGTAGTTGTTATATCTCCAACAGGTAGAATGCTCCTTTTATCTCTTGAGAACTATAGGATGGCAACAACAACCTGTGAGTTTCGTAAAGTTGATATAGAATTTTAAAATTAAAGAAATACGGTAATAAATGATCCTAAGTTAGCAGGATTGACCAGCTATTATAATGGGTGTACAAATGACAAAGGGGAAAGAAAAACATATTCAGTTTTAACTCAGATATATGCATATATTTTTCATGATTTCAAGCACTATCATGTGCATTTAAAGAATGAACAGTTTACATAAAAACACAAAGACGAAATGACACTGAATACTCTTTATATATATATATAGCAACATGATTGACGACCAAATTCAGGAATGCCAATCAAACTGTGTCACCTTTCCTGGGTAGAATTTCAAATTGAACATTGATAGAAAATCAATCCTTGTGTCAATCCAATGACGTATATAGCCTTCATGTTCTTGTGATGAACTGAAGGTGATATTGTTCGGGTAAACTAATTTTTGATCATCGAGAGAAAGCCAAGGGACAACCAATGTAACTTCTCTATCACCATCCTTTGTAAGATAAGCAGCACGAAATAAAGGATTTACAGCAGTTCCAGTCATCCATGGAAGGCTTGCAGTTGTGAATATTGCAATATGCTGCTTCCTAGCCATTATATCATGGATTCATGGGAGAGTGAATCCTGCAATGATTTCCAACACTCGAGTCATGGAATTATTAAAATTGGAGACCCATAAGATAATTGCTGATCTGAAATAGTTTAAGGAGAGGATGATTAAAATTGTAATAAAATATTAAATATAACCAGATAGGAGTACAGGAACCTAAACAAAGTTCTTTAAATTTTCAGATAACAAGAAGAGACGAGTGAGGGCTGGCAAAATGTTCTTTTGGAAAAGAATTGTAGCAAGCTTGATGTTAGTAAAATTACTCACTCTTTCAAGAAGGGATGATTAGGATATTGTCATGTGTCCGTATGTTTATGGCTGATATTTAGCGAGGGTAGCATGGAACAATTTGTGTGTTTAGGCAGCAAGAAAAAAGAAGTGACACGTCTGGTCAAGCCAATCAAATGTCAAGGTTCAAGGGATGGACAAGCTGGCTCTGTCTAAAAACTCTGACAAAGTCAAGCTTTTTCATTGGATGGACACTCATTTTGAGGACTGTAAATGGGGTCAAGTGTTATGTTGTGGAGGACTTGCCCTCAACCTGCTACACGAAACTTAGAGGTTCAAGGCAATTACAAACAACAACTTGTCACCAATGCCATTTCAACTTATGCATTGCCCATCTCATTCAAAATTGATCCATTCCAGCCAAGCCACATCTAATTCAGCCAAGCTCTGCTGCCCAGTCAAACAAATCCAATTTTCTTTCGCAACTCAACCAAGCGAATCCACCTCAACCTCTCTCCAATAAACTTCCCTCAGTAAGGAGAGCCAGTCTAAGTAGTTGGCAGACTTCTTTATTTATTGTGATTTTACATAACAAAACTATTTGTACAAAGAGTTTATTAAAAAAAAAAAAGTCTGCATGTGTTGTTGATTAAGTTTGTGCCACTCAACTTCTCCCAAATAGAATCTTTAATAGTCTTCACAATTGATAATCCATAGAACTTGAAATATAAATTAAAGTTAGCTCAAAAGACCATGACAGAGTTTACGCGTGGTATGAGATAAATGGATGTTAAAGGAGATGGAAAATGAAAACAACCGAAAGTATCATGCTAGGACTAGTCAGTTGAAAGAATTATGAGCTTGACATGCCAGAAATGGAAATTAGGGTGGAGATAGTGATGGCATAAAAAATGAGAATGTTGACGGAATGGGAAAACAGGTGGTATACATAGTTCATAACTAAAATGATAAGTGTAACAATTTTAGTAACAAATTAATGCAGATACAAACAAAAGTTCAGCAGTTGAAATCTACAACATATACTTCAAAGAAGAAATATCACAGATACGTACAGCACAAGTAGCAGACACCAAATCACTCCCTCTAGTTAAAAACAACACGCATTTATCAGCTCAAAAATCTATTCTATGCTTCGTTGCCATCACAAGATAGCAGAGATTCAAGTTGTAAAAACGGATGAATATGGGTAGACCTCTCTACTCTAAGGAAACTTAGCCATTTCAAGCCTCTCAACAGATAAAATCAGACTCGATGAGAAACAAAATTTCAATTCCAACATCAAACCACAATACCTTTTCGAGGAATTTCATGGAAAGGATAGATCTAAACACGAAAAGCAAAAAAAAACTTGATTTTATAAGAACGATAACGTGAAGAAACAGGCTCCAGAAAGATTCTTTTGAGCTAATTCAAAATCTCAAGCTAGAAGCAACCAAAACAGAGACCATAGGAAACCAACAAAAAGATTAGGAATTTGGGATAGATGCGGATAACCAACCATACCTCAATCGAACAAACATGAAAGACAGTAAACGCCTCGATCACTTCTAACCCGCGGAGGGAAAAGGATCGAGAAGGGCAAGAACGAGGGAAGCGACGCCGACCCACCTCCGGCCGGCGAGAGGCGCGGAGAAGGAGACGCACCGGTGGGAAACAAGGGCAGCGGGCACGAATCAAAAGTACATGATGGTTTAATTTATACACAAAAATAGTCATGGATTTTATTTTATTTTATTTTATTTTTGCCTTTTACGCTTGTCCGTTCGCGCATTATTTTGCAAAGGTCCTCATAGTTTCCCAATGTTTCATCATTTGACCCCCCTATAATTTGATAGTCCACATTATCCTGAATTAATTATAAAAAATATTTTTAGTACAGAATTAATTATAATTAGGTTGGCGTTGTTTTTTCTCGAAATGTCATTCTTTTCAAATTTTTAATTCAGAATTTGAATTGAATCGTATTTTAATTTTATAAAAAATTTACGAATCTAAAACTTCATCGATTTTGATATTAGTAAATAAATTATATATGTGATATTTTGAATCTAATATTAAATTTGTATCTGATTTTTGAAAGAATACATTTAAATTACTTAATAATATTCAAAAATTTATATCTGCAGTGACTATGAAATAATCTACTTAAAATGCTATTTTGAAAAAAATGAAAAATAATAGTGTGGATGATTTAAAACTTACGTTAGAAAAATCTTAGAATTTATACCTTTTTTTTTAAAAAAAATCTATGGATGTATTTAGTTTAGAATTAAAAAAAGTGTTACTTTTATTGGAATGGTCAAAGAACACTCTTTTATTTATTATCAAAATAATATCTCATTTCATCTCATTTTATTTTCAAAAATACTCTTGAAGTTATTATTAATAGCTATGAATCATAATTAATACCACATCAATAATTCATTTTTAGTTAATATTAATCAATATTATACTATAATTATAACTGTATATTAATTATAAGATCATAATTATTACAATTATATATTACGATCTCATAACTATTATAATTATATGAAAATAAAAAATATTTATAAAAATAAAAATGAGGTATTATTTTGATAATAAATGAAAAATAAAATAAACTTTTGATTTTTGTTCAATTTAAAAATAATAAAATAGTAAAAAAAACTTTAGAAAAAGAAAATTCCCTTTTTAAATTTTTTGAAATGTCAAGGTATTATGGGCCAAAGTGTAAAGTACCAAGGTAAAAAATAAAAATTTCGTCAAAATTTTTTTTTTCATCCATCAATCAAGTAGAGATTCTTTTGCCAGGAAGAAATGTTTGCTTAAATTGTTTGTTTTTGCAACTTTCTTTCCCCCTCTCTTCTAACCGAACAATTTTTTTTTTTTGAATTTGCACCATATCAAGTTTATGCATGATTAATCATGCAAATGATCAATCCAAATTTTTTTATCGATTATAAGAATAAATCATAAAGCACAGTGAGACAGACGACCATTAATTTATCATTTTTAGATTAACCGTCTATTAAAAAAAATTTGATATATGACTTGATCATTATATGTTTAGCAAAAAGTAAGATTGATCATTATATGTTTAGCAAAAAGTAAGAAAACATTCTACCACTATATCATTATTCTAGGGGGAAAAATAGATTATTTCTAGATTTATGCGGGTCATCCTTGCCTAGGACGGATTGACAAAAGGTAGGAGCTTTCTTAATCGACTATTAATCGATGCAAATTAATTTAATTAGGTAAACTATTGGTGACAGTATATGCACGATAAATTAATTTAGGGCAATTAAGACGCGATTAAAAATATACGATAATTAGCCTTTTCGAGTCGGAATCACAAGTAACATATAAGATAGAAGGAGCAGGAGGAGGAGAATGCAGTAGCAGGAGCTCCCCCGCAGCAACAGCGCCACAGAGGGACAATATAGACTTGCAAATGGGAGGAAATTAATAGATCATCAGTTCTTAGCGAACAGACCTCCGAAGCCGCCGAACTTCTTCTTGGGGACGGCGACGGAGGTGGTGCCGGAGGATTTCCTGGAGCCGGTGGCGGTGGTGGAGGTTGCCTTCTCCCCGACTTTCTTGAGGATGGGGTCGGTCTCCACCAGCTGGTCCTCCTTCTGCAGGCCGCCCAGAATCCAGTCAAACAGCCCTTTCTCCCCGCCGCCGCTGCCGCTCCCGGCGCCCTTGGCCGCCGCCGTCGCGGCGAACATTCGCGCGCCGGCTGATCCGACCGACGCCATGCTCAGGGATGCCATCTCGCTTCGCTCTGTGCAGCTGCAGGTGGGT
The DNA here is from genome assembly GCA_037833815.1 of Zingiber zerumbet. Classification (NCBI taxonomy): domain Eukaryota; kingdom Viridiplantae; phylum Streptophyta; class Magnoliopsida; order Zingiberales; family Zingiberaceae; genus Zingiber; species Zingiber zerumbet. The sequence goes on along the minus strand of JBBMJZ010000122.1, from coordinate 16,172,594 downwards.
GGTAAGAAACTTGCGGGTCGCGTGGCAAGAAACTTGCGGGGCTACGTATATACGTGCTTATGCGACCGGGGTGAATGGGTTAATGTAGTCCACACGTTTGCCATCGTCGGTTGCTTGGAGCACGCGATGGAATGGCGTCTCAGTGCTCTCCACAAGCCTCTTATCCGGACCAAACATCCAAACCGGATCGGACCGAACCGGACCGGTGCGTTCAACCAATTGGATCCACAAGCTTAAGCTAAATTAGCCTAAGCTTATCCATCGGTGTCAGAATTACGGACAACCCGATCCGTTTAACACCTATGTATTTGCATTGGAAAAATATAATAAATGTTTGCCGATCAATAGTAATGGATAATGTTTAAAAAAGGAACAGCATTCTATCTCATGAGGCTTCTAAAACGAGTTGATCGACCTCCAAATCCACAGTGGTGGCTGTGCCAAACAACTGCAAGTTCACAGAAACCTGCGTGAAAGAATTAAGAACATATAATCAATTGGTAAAAGTGGAACTTCTTGAATCAAGAAGCAATCCTAAAATTAACTTTTCTGGCTTTAATTATACTGACATTCCATTATTGAGGTCATACAACAGCACACCACATACCTTTCCAGTTTGATGATTCAGCTCCTTGATGCAGCCGGTGAATTCAGATAAAGGCCCAGACAGAATGCGAACAGTTGCACCAGGAGAAAGAGATTTGGGACCCTCTAAACCCACTGGGCTATTATCCAAGTTCTCTTCGACTTTCTTTGACTCGCCAAACTTTGTGTTCGCAGCAGATTCTGTATTACCTCCAGAATCATTGTCTACGATAAGATCTTGTTCATCTTTCGATTCTTTATCAGCATTATCCTGCTCCTCTTTAGCTTTTTCAAATATAGCCTCCATTTCCACTTGTGGAACAGGTTTTGGCTTGTTTATCTGCCGCTTGCTGGAAAAGAAACAATAAAGAAAATAGCATAAGTTACTGGGGAAAAATAATCTATATAATGAAGCAGGTTAGAAGAAATATCATTTCCTTTGTGATATACCAGGCAACTTTCAGTACATATAGAAGTTATAAACTACATATCTATATATTTTACGAAGCTCCATAAAGATAGAGTAACTTTCTTTTTGTTTATAAGTATAGGCAACGGAGTAGCTCAAAACCTTCTAAGAATCCAATTGTCACAACTACTAACCTTGAAGTAACTGAAATGGAATCAGTTACCTTGCAACTTCCATACACATGGAAGTTATGAGCCTAGAATACACATGTCCATATCTTATAGGAAGCTCCATAAAAGTTAGAATGACAATAATTTTCTGATTAAGGTTCCTATTATAACATGTTTTATTTCTATTAGCTCTATTTTTTAACCAATAAAATGAACAAAATTCCACATCTATTATAAGGTGAATAAGATAACATCTAGAGAGGTGATCTAAAACTGGTTGGAAAAAGAAGAAGAAAACAGAGACTAGAAAGAAGAATACAATGTTGGGAGAAGTGAAACTGGAGGTGGGGAATAAGTAGAATAGAGAAAGAAGGCTAGAGTTTTCCATTTAGATACAGTTGCTTACTAAATGGTACCAAAGGACCCCCTTTACATAATTACATATAAACTTAAGTCAAGTCTCAAGAATTGCATTTACACAAATTATAATTACGTCAACCTGCATACATAACTTACTCAAACAGGACATTCCATCAAGTGAAGGTTACTGGATAATTATTCAATGAAACAAAAATTCACACACATTCCCTCTACTTCGTGATCTGTACAAAGTTATCAAAATCTTGGCTTGATTATGCAGTCTTATGCTCAAAAGAAACAAGCTATTTACATATCTCAATCTCTCATCATACTGATAAAAAAAGCTTAGGCTTAGGCTTAGGCTTAGGCTGATTAAATCTAGAGAGCATGGATATTTGAGTAGAGTAAGGTAGTCATGTATAATATTTGGTTGTTACCATACACCAGCATTGACTAGGTGCAACCTTATACCCAGTCATTGTCATTGTTTAAATACTTTAAATTGTAGAAAATCTTGCTAGTTCAGTTTAGAAGCATAAAATGAATAAACATTCAGAAAAAAAGACTAAATTTTGTCCACTGGCCCACATATAAAAGAAATGTTTGCTATTTTATTTTCATAAAACACATAAGAGAAAAATGGAAGTGCCCAGTTTCACATTATTAAAGAGGCATGATTATAGCTGTTAGCACAAAGGGTAGCTTAGAGAAATTTAACCTGGAACCTAGTCCTTTTTGAGAGCTGAAGCACTAATAAAAAATATTCATATTGTGGTTAAATACTCAATTGAGTACACGCAAAAAACTAACACGAAGTATAGGCAGCATTATGTGAAACTGATTTAACTAAACTTTGATGTCATGATCAATTGAGCATGTTTTCAGCATAAATATTATCCATAAATATAATCTTACCAGCATATAGTGCCGTAATTGCAGTACAAAACCTCCAACAGGAATCCAGTTACAATTTCCTACTACCAATGACAGAAATAAAATAGAGAAAAAAGAGACTATTTTAAAAACACTTCTCGGTGAATAAAATACCACGTACGTGTTTCCAACTTTCGATCCCACAAAGCCACCAACACCATCAACTTCTCTAATGAAGTCATGGATCTCCTTGTTCAAAATACAATTCAGGAAGACACAACCAGGGAAAAGGGGTTTGAGTTTCACAGATTCAGATTTAATTTTACTTTTCCTTTTCAGTCGGACAGCTGGAAAATAAACCTGCAGTTTCAATGTTTGCATGTCAAGTCAAGGTACCTCCATCTAATTTTCGGCAATGACTGAATCAGCATAAAGCAAGCATCAAAAAGACAAAAGAAGAATAATTTAGCGGATACAAATGGTAGTTTAACAATGACCTGCAACATAATCATCTAAAACCTGACATTCATAATAGTGTATAATTCCACACGAATAGAAAGATACCTACATTATTTAACTTAGCCAGACACAAGTTTAAGTGAAACATATAATAACAAAATGCTTAGACATACATTGAACAGCTAAAGTAGTTAAAACCATATCGTTTTATGAAGATTGATCCAAGTTATTAATGTCAAGAGACATGCATGCCAAACATGTTGAGATCACAAGTGCCTCTTACATCACTAGATAGGGATTGGAGACAGCTCTTGCACCGCTTGTTACATCACACCGCATCAAAATACATATTTTAGAACCAAAATGCAGTGGGAATTCCATATATATTTTTGTTAGATTATGGTAGAATCCCTTCTCCTTCGTTGAAATCATGGGTTTGCTCGAATTCATCTTTTTTGTTGATTATTACGTTTTTCTAGTTCTCCGACACCCTCCTTCACATTTGGTTTCATCATATAAGGGATTACAAGGAGGTATCAAGTGTAACCAAAAAGATTAGAAAAGAAGAGTAGGCGTTCAGAAATAACCGAGACATCAAGGGAAAATGTTTTCCTTTCTATTTATATGCCAAACAAACTGAAATGAACTCATTGTTCGATTCAAATAGCATCGCTAGTCTATAAACGGAAAATATATACTCGGAATCCTTTATTCTGTTATTTGAATCAGCCAACAATTGTACTCTTTCTCATGGATCGAACAGCATAAGATACTTTAATCAAAATCAAGGAATGAGAAACGGAGACCTTGAACTCCAACGAGGGGTAGCTCCTGGAGAGCCGGCGCGCGAGGCGGTCAGCGGTCTCGTGCCCATTGACGCGAGCGACACGGATCACCCACCACTGTGGGCCGAGGCGGGCGAGGTGGTCGAGGTTGAGCTCCTCAGTCCAGGAGGCAGGTTTCCGCTTGCTTTTGGATTTGTGTAGAAGCCGCTCCTCCACCTCCTCCCGCCAGCCGACGCCGCCGGCCCTGCTCTCCCTCTTTTCGTTCTTCAGCTGCCGCCTCTCCCGAGCGGTCAGCTCGCTGCCGCCGGAGGCTGAAGCCGACGAGACTACGACCGGTTTCTGCGCGGCGAGATCACAGCGAGAAACTTTGGCGGTCGGGGACGGAAGGACAAATGGCGGAGGATGGGATCCGCTCGGAAGCAGCAGGCGCACGCCCCCAATCATATTCTCTTCGTCTTCGAAATCGAATGGGCCGGATAAGTTCTCACCGGCTCACCCTTTTGGTTCCCTTTTAGAAAATTATCAAAAAGCTTCCAAAGTTTTTCAGTTCTTGAATAACACCCTCTAAAATTTCGTTCCTTTATAGATCGAATATATCTATTTATATTTTTTTAATTTACAGTTTATAATATTTATTTATAAATATTAACTTTAAAATATTTATTAAAAGTTTTTATTTAACTTAATGAGTTATTAAATTTACTCATTTAATTGAATCGAATAACCAGGAAAGCTTTAAAAACTGGGGATCAACCTGCAATTTGATCAAATTGAAGCGTCAGCGACGGAGAAACCCTATTTTTATCTGACCTCAATTTCAGGAACGCGGCATTTCGGGATCTCTCTGCTTCAACGTGATACTTTCTCGATTCCTTATCCTTGTGGGCACAGATACGGTTAACCAGGGGGAGGGCCAAAATTCCTTGCCTTCTTCTCCCAGGGTTCGTCCCGCGATGGGCAGCACCAGCGAAGGCCGCGGCTTCCCGAGATTCGGCCGCGTCGTCGGCGACTACATGATCGGGCAGCAGATCGGGTCGGGTGCCTTCTCCACCGTTTGGCGAGCGCGGCACCGAGTGCGGGGGACGGAGGTGGCCGTCAAAGAGATTGCCATGGATCGACTCTCCAAGAAGCTGCAGGAAAACCTCCTCTCCGAGGTCTTTATCCTCCGGCGGATCAACCACCCCAACATCATCGCCCTCTATGACTTCATCCAGGTCTTGTCTTCTCTTCTCTCTGTCTCTCTCTTTATTTTCTCTTTCTCTCCTACTTTGGATTTCTTTTCCTCGCTTTCGTACTCGTCACGGATGTTGCGTGCTGGAATTGAGTGATTGGAACCCATGAATTGCCGTTGCTTGGAGTTGTTTTATATTTTTTCGTTACCTGCTGATATGAACTTAAATTCTCAGAATTGAGTGTCCTGTTGTGAACAACCTTCTAGAGTGAATTATGACGTATTCTGTTACATTTGAGTGTATGTGCATTCTCTCACATCATTCTTAAATCTTCAATGTGATCGTGAGGCGTATATTAAGTTTGAGTTCAAAACAATTAGTTCCTTGCCGTTTTGAGTTCAAAAGCGTACTGCTAGCATGACTGCAGACGTTGATCATATGACTTGTTGGAGGTCAACTACAGGCTCTTACACGAAAGAGAAGCTCTTCAACTAATTTTTACCACACCTAGCGTAATGGAAAGAAGAATATTAGATGACCAGTGCAGGATTGTTAAAAACATAGACATTTAAGATTCAGTTGCCGAGTTTGCTTATAAATTTAAGATTCATACTTCGTGCATATCATTTGTATCAGACATCTGGAAGGATCTATCTTGTATTGGAGTACTGCAAAGGTGGTGATTTATCCGTATTCATTCAGAACCATGGGAGAATTCCAGAAAATATTGCAAAGCATTTTATGAAACAGCTAGGTATCAATAATTTGTCCATTGGAAATACAGTGTTAAATGTTTTATATTCTCCCTGGCAAGATTCATATGGAATTTCTGTAAGAGTGATGAAATAATTTTTTTCTTTATACAGCTTCTGGTTTGCAGGTGCTACGTGACAACAATGTCATCCACCGGGACTTAAAGCCGCAGGTTTTTTTGTTTTCCCTTGTCATACTTTCGTTTCTATATGGGAACTTTTCACATTATTTAAACTTGATAAATATAATCATTGTATATCATTATGGTAGACTGTAGCTGTGATTTAGTTGTTTTGCAGATAATGAAGGCCTATTGAGAACTTTTGCTTACAGTTATTTATTGGAAACTTGATCATGGAGACATTCTCTTTAGCTTATATAATTTTGTTTTTAATGATTTCTGGCAGTCTCAATTGGTTTTGCTTTGCCTAGTTAAAATAATTATAAATTTCTTAGTAAAATAACCTGCTCTGATTACTTTTTTAATAGTTTCCTCCTATTTTGTTAGAATCTTCTCCTCTCAACATATGAAGAAAATTCTGTCTTGAAAATAGCTGACTTTGGCTTTGCACGGTGAGTTTTCTACATCTGATGATCAAATGATTCCTGTACTATATTAATAGTTATTTATTCTTAAAAAGCATGATTTCTAGATGTAATCTAATGCCTCGTTATAGTAACAACATATCCTTGTGTTGCAAGTACTGAATAGATATTATATTTGTATATTGTTGTTGGATAATTGGCCATCTAGTATGGTATATTAACTGTACTTGTAAATCTTTCTTCCTAAGATATTTATCTCTGATTGCTTGGTTACGTTGTTAACTTCCTCAGCATGTTAACCATGGATCTTTGGTCTTTACAGAATTACAGTAGTGAATGCGCCCTTTTCTATTGATTGAATCTTGTGTTGATTTTTAATTTTATTCTGCAGTAATGTTTGCAAAATAGCCGACCCTACCTAGTGGGATAAGACTTGGTTGTTGTAGTAGTAGTAGTTATGTTTGCAAAATGTGTCAATCTAGGTTCTTTGTTCTATATGCTCTGATTGAGAATATCTTTCTCCAAGGATTTTCTCAGTTTTTCTGCAAATGGTTGTTTCTCACAGTGAAAATATCCAGTGTTTGGTATCAATACCATATCATTCATACCCTGAAAGAGATTATGCCAATCTCACTCTTTGTTTCACTTAGTTAAGTATGAAATTAATTGTGCCATTCTCCAGCTGACATTGACATGTAAGAATTTATAGGTTTTTTTTATCTGATAGTGGAGCACCTCTGCTAGATGCCTTATTTCTCTAAGTTTGTGTCAACTATGCTACTCATATTCCTATATATTTTGCCTCGTGAAGCTGTGACTGTCCCAATTTTTATCCCTCAATGGAAATAAGGTTAAGATTCAATGTGATAGGTTTTTGAAAACTTTAATGTTGGATGTCTAATGCAACCTTCGGCTGTTCCCGTTCATGCTTACACTGGCATTGTCAGTTTTATTGAAACCTTTCTTCTATCAAGCACCCTTTTTTAGAGTGGCAGCTGTCCTTCAAGGAAGTGAATGAAAGAGTATATATAGGATGTTAAAAGAAAAGGATAGTGAGGTAGAAGACAGGAGCAAAAAACTATAGTAATTCTTAAAGAGAAATTTTATTATGTTAATAATTTATCTATGTCTAGTGATCACATTTGTGTATAGATTTTTGAGCCCTTCTTTAATACAACCTCCTTGGAGTTGTCTGTCTTAATGAGATTATGTTGGATTTGCCGCGTTTGAAAATTTATCGGCTTTTTATTTGTCATTTGGGCTTCATCCTTCTAGAGTTATGAAATGGAACTTAACCTGCATAAAATTTTCATCATTTATTCATTGTACTTATTATTATTTTATTGTCCTCTGAAAATTTATGATTTTTTTATGAAATATTTTGCACTTTCTTTTTTCCCCCTAACTCCTAGTAGCTTAGACGTATTTCTTCATGTAACATTTTCAGCATTTCAAATACGCAATGACAATGTGTGGAATCTTGATCTGAAAATTACTGTAGGAATAGTCTTTTTCAGATTTCAGTTTCTTGTTGGATTTTGTTGAGGAAAATAGAGATCAAATTCATTCGATCACTATTGTGATATGGTGCTTGTTTCTAACTTTCTTCTTAACTCATTTGGCAGATCTCTAGCACCTCGTGGCCTTGCTGAGACTCTTTGCGGTTCTCCTCTTTACATGGCTCCAGAAGTAATGCAGTTTCAGAAGTATGATGCAAAGGTTTGAGTTAATAAGGCTTATCACATTATAATACCATGCATATTTGGAGCAATCTTGTATGATGCCATTCTACTTAACTAATAGGCAGATCTTTGGAGTGTTGGCATTATTCTCTACCAACTTGTGACTGGAAGAACACCTTTTACTGGGAATAGTCAAATACAGGTAGGCCTATACATTTCTTCTGGTGCTTTTATATGCAAGAAATTGGCTTCTTCAATAACAAAAGCCTTTCTTATACAGTTGCTTCAGAATATACTCAAAACAAATGAGTTCTGTTTCCCTTTGGATTGTAATTTGAGTGATGAATGTGTTGATTTGTGCCAAAAATTGTTGCGCCGAAATGCGGGTATGTTCTGCTTCTTTTCATTTCATAAATTACTTGTCCACACATTTTTGTACCCTATAGATGGGCCAAAATTTTTGCTTCTATTTGCAAGGGTAAATGCAGAATATTATTTGATGGATGGAAGGACCATATTACTTCTTTCTTTAATTTTATGGAATCAAATAGGGAAGTTCATCAATACTTAAAAATTGAAAAGAAAGGAATTTTTTTTCTAAGAAAAACTCTTATCTTGATAGACTTCAATAGAACTCACTTCAGGGCTTGTTCATTTGTAATAGTTGATTTTTGTATTTTCTATTCCTTAATTGCTTCCATATTGCTTTAATGATTGCACATCTTGTGCAAACGCCTGCTCAGTGGGTTATCTATGGATGAAATTACTAGTTTGATATGACCAGGAAAGATAGATATCCTTGTCATGTATTGGCCCTCTGACGGGAGGTGTAATGATAAGAGAGCTAGATCAAGGGCTGGGGCTCTCATAGGGTTTGAATAGGTATCTCATAGAGCTTCTTTGTGCGTTCATATTGCGGCATAGTGTTTTTCCATGTAGATATCCATAATAGAATGGTAGGGCCTAGTAGAGCTAAGGATAGACGGAAAGAAAGGGCGGTATAGTGTTTTTTCATGTAGATATCCATAAAAGAATGGTAGGGCCTAGTAGAGGTAAGGATAGACGGAAAGAAAGGGCCAAGTGATAATGTCTCGGCAACATGACTAGTCTTGCAATGTTCATTATTCTCATTCCTCAGATAAGGACTATTAGCAAGCTGGCAAACCAGATTGACTTTCTTTAGTTTACTAGATCAGCATAAGTCGTCCTTAACTGCTTGGCTGAATCTTGCATTAGCTTCTCTCTTCTTTTAGAACTTACTGGCTGTGTTATACAAGGCATCATCTTTTAGGATTTTTCTTTTTGTGAATGAATTCAGCTTAATTTTGCTCAGGTTTTCCAATGCTTTAGTCTATTATGAAGTACATTTATAGGATTGGGCAAACATCATAAAGGCAACACACATTTATTATGAGGTGCATTTTAATGATTGAGTCATCCTATGTTGAATATTTTAAGTTCTGGGTTTTATAGTGTCCTATATATACAATGTAATAGGTGTCTCTTTATTGGAATAGCTGTTGCATTATTTTTCCCAATTAATGACCTAATCAAATTTAAATTGGCAACGGAACAAAGTGCCATTTGAAGCCTCTCAGTATATTGCAGAGACCTTCAAATAAGGATTCAATACAGGTGCAGTTCTTAGGTTACCAAAAGCACAAATCAAGTTTTTAACTGAATGTTCTGGATACTGATCACTTCATCATTTAACAAGTTGTCATCGTACTTTTTTTTGGGGTCAGAATCTTGTTATATGGTTCCAGTTTGATAATATGACAGTTCATTCCAGTTGAACGATTGACATTTGAGGAGTTCTTCAATCATCAATTTCTTTTGGAGCAACCAACCATTGACACAGCAAGGTGATAACAGTAGTGCATATTCTTCAATGATCACCAAGTGCCATCCGAGAAATTGATATTGTGCATTTGCAGGATTAAATCTGAAATAAGAGATGACATTACACTTGAATGTAGTCAAAAGAGGTTATCAGGAGAAATTTCACATGATGACAGTCTGCCTTTCCCTTTAGATGAGGAAACCAATGTGCAGGAAACAAGCATTCCTGATCCCCAGAACACGGGTTCAGTGAGACGTACTACTGGGTTTACTGTTGGCTCTGAACATAAAAATCTATCTTGTAGTCCATTAAAAGATGTTGCCGTTCCTTCCAGATGTAGGGGTCAGACACATGATTTTAGCATCTCTCCTCCACAAATTGCTAAAGAACGGAAGCCTTCTAATTACTCCAAAGGTCTCATCTAATTTCACACTTGCTTACTATATAATATTTAGATCTATTGCTAATCTGTCATATTAGATTCTGCAGTTGTGGATTCCTTGGAATTTGTTGATCAAGATTACGTGATTGTTCCTAGACCCCCGTTGGATATGTCACCCAATTCAGTAAGCCCCAGTCCAAGTAATTCACCTCGCAAATCTGAAAATTCACCAGTTGCACCTTCTAAAGTTAATGGACTAAGTGCACCAGTGCCAATAATTGGTGCAGCAGGTGGTAATAGCCATGCCATTGGAACCCCGGGAAGTGGTTCCGCATCATTAACTTCACAGGGTTCCATGGACATGATTGATGCTATAGAGCAGCCATTGGGTCATTCGATGGTGAGGATTAGATCATTGCAGCAGTTTGCATCTGTCATAACAGACATTGTTAAAGAAAAGGTAAATTTTTTGAAATTGTCAGCTCGTTTGCATTCTTGTTCAGGAGCATAATCTTTTTGAATGATTAGATTTCTTCAAATCATTCTGAATTTGTCCAAGGAAGGACATTGATTCTTGTCACTGATAGTTATCTTTTTGTTTATGAATGATTGGAAATAGAATCTATATTTTAACATACTGGGTAGTTTTCGCTGGGTTTATCATGCATCAGTGACAACAACTTTGGTTTATCTATGGTTACCTTTTTACAGTCATACTGGGTAGTGGGTAGTACAAGTCATGCTCTACTATGCCCACCCAATTTTGGTTCCCAGCTGGTACATGGAGTTATTTTAGTGAAGGCTTTAGTTACTACTGTTAAAAATTTAAAAGAGTAATGCTATGATTAGTTCATGGAACTGGGTTGACAGGGAGTCGAATAGAAATATGTATTCTTTCGTTCATGTAGTAAAATAAAAGGCAATTACCCTAGGATACTCCTAATAATCTTAATTCCTAAAAGAGTTCATGGAGTTATTTTAGTGAAGGCTTCAGATTGCAATTGCCTTCCCTAAAATCCCTCCATGGGGAATTGTAATTGCATGGGAATTGGTATTCCCAGTTACTTTTTAATCAAAATACTGATTCCATGGGAAATAGTTATTCCATTGAACCAAGCACACTAGAACAATCTTCTTATATTCTGCTGCTCCTGTTTTCTACTGAAGAACAAGTATGATGATTAACGTTTTTCTAAAAAAGAGAGCGATGTTTACCAGAGAAACCACTTTATGAGCAAAAAATCTTGTTCTCTTTCAGTATAAGATACAGCCTTTTTAGGTTTCTCTTGACTCCAATTCACTTTTGCAAAAAACTGGAACGTGTCTATGGGAATTACTAAAACTATACTAAAACATTGACATGGTTCTCCTATGTTTCATCTGATACTCCCACAATATTGCAGCTTATTCTGTATTTTTGTTTACCTGCTTCCTTCATCCTAGACTGTTCTGCTGTAATTTTGTTGTTTTTTCCCTTTTTTTTTTACTCAGATGTGTGGATTAACTTGCTATCTTTCTGTTGTGCATTTTGCTGATCCTACCTAAAGATTGCAAATGGTCAACAACATGAAGCATTCTCAGTCCAGCTATTGGTTCTTGCTATCTGGAAGCAAACACTGCACATTTGCCATGCAGAGGCTTCATCCACACCAGATGTCAGCCCATTTCAAGAACTAAAATGCCTAAAGAACTGCATTTCCAACACTGCTGAATATTTGAATTGCATAGACTCTCAAGTGTCAAATTCAGTTTGTTCTGAGATCGAGAGGAATTTCCTCCTTGGCGTTGAGTATGCCGAGGAACTTGCCTTAGACATCAAACAGAAGACTGGTACAATACTACAATTGAGAAATTTTGTCGTGATTCATATTTAAATGGAAATGTGAAATGCTGTTTCTGATGCTTAAATTCACGATCACGCAGTACCTACTGAACTGCCGGATGCAATTGAGATAATATTCCAATCGGCCCTTACATTGGGCAGACAGGGTGGTGTAAGTAAAATATCTTACCTCTGGTGATCTCTCTAATAATTACATTGAACTTTTGTCGATATAGTGAAGTTTTAACTTTTCGTGAGGCCTGTTTTCTGAGGACACCTCAATGAAAATACCGAAGCAGAATCACTTTTATCCAATCTTCTGACACTAAACCATTGCCCTCTTAAAACGACCAGGTTGATGAGATGATGGGGAACATGGAGAGGGCATCATGTCAGTATTCAAAAGCAGTAATCTTGTTGTGTTTTCTTCTAGTGGAAGCTCCAACTCTGGCGCTCAGCCCATCGTTTTCGCCCACCGATTCAGACCGCTATCGTCTACGTACGTACATCGATGTGCTCCACAATAGACGAGGCCAGTCCTCGTTCCAAAAGAAGGGTGATGATCGAGTAAGTCCTTAAACATCCTAGATCATGCAGTTTCAATTGTTTGTACTGATTCTTTAATTTAGGCTGATGTGTGGAAGATTTATTAATGTATCCGTCCAAACTGCGAAGTGATTAGTTGGTGCAGAAACGCAGTCATCCAAATGTTGATAAACCGTATGGCTCAGTGGAAGAAAGCAACTTTGATTGTGCTAACTAATTTATTAATTAGTTTATTCTTGACGCTTCTAGATTGATAATGATCTCCATGTAGACCCTGCCTGTCTCGTTTCATCTGTACTTATAAATTGTTTTATTCCCACGCCACAGCTGCTTTTGTTGAATAACAAGGCACCACCTCCACCAGCAATATTCGATGTTTTTTTTTCTAGCATTTAGTCGGATGCACGGCTCTCTCCTGCAATTATCCAATATAATTAGGCAGAGAAATGCCCGTTGATATGATGTACGTCTATATATATATTTATTGTAATTACGGTCAGATTGTAATCATAATTTAATCATAATTAACTTTCCTATCAAAATTATAGTTTGGTTACAGATGGGTAGTCTTCAGAGGTCACTCCTACTTGACACCGGACAGTCCGGCTATCAACCGCTGGCGGCCTTCGGTTATCCATTTCGATCTAAACTATAATTTGAATGAAAAGTGAACCTAGAAAAGAATTATAAGTAATTGTGGTTGAATTAAGTAATTGTGGTCAAATTATGGTTATGATTTGATTATAATTGTATTGTAGAGAATAAATTCTTTTATCTAATAGTATAAAAATTACCAAAATAATAAATTATTTATTTTATTGCCTTTGTGTTTTATCTCCTCGTACGCAATGATTACTTCGTCAATCATTTAGAATCGAAGATTTAATATATTCAGAGATCTTCAAGCGATTCAGCGTGAATCCGGCGAAAAGGAATGATCAGCAGTACTATTGCCAGAATATACAGAAGATTTAAAATTCGCCTAAATCAATCCAAACAAAAACAAAAATCACAAGTATTTGAAAGGATGGCACTCTAGTTTGGCACAAGGCGATTCCCAATCGCTCCGGCATTCACCTCTCGCCCCGTCGCAGCACCTGCACGACATTCCCAGCGACTCCAGCACTCTGATATTCCCTGCAACAATCCAAATCGATCCAATCAACAACCGAAAGCTAATAAAAATAAAAAAACACATCACAGCCCAATGTGCTCCCCTTACTTTCTTCCTTCCCCGACGGCAGTGTCCTCGCCTCTGCGTTCCCGCTGCCATGAACATGGACGGAAACCAGAAACACCAGCACAGCCAAGAACCGAACCCTTCCCCGAACATCCATCACTAGAGAGAAGATCTATTTGAACACACCCTGAAACCAGCGGTACATATAGAGACCGGGTATTTGGACGACGACAAATAAACCTGGCCACTTTTTTCCCCCCTTCGACAGCTGCATGCATTCTAGAACTGCTGCCGCCTATATCTCTGCCTGTGCATGATTGATTCTCGAGTCGTCGATCGAGTCTACGTCGTCGGGTCTTCGCTCAGGGACATGCCAATGAAGGTGCGCATTAACTGTACGCACACAGAACCTTAACGACTAAATAATATCGACGAAGGAAATCCCGGATCGTGGTAATTGGTGTGAACGAGAGAATTTAAGAGTTATCTGATTGGGGCGTCCGGTTTACGGTTTGTTGGTGACGTCGCGAGAATTCTGTAAAGAAATGGGCGTTCATACTCGCCGTCTAGAACGTGAGAAAAGTAAAATTATTCCTTAGCAAGAGGCCACACATTGTGGAGGGCATTTGCCCTGGGCAATTGGCCACGCCGTTAATATTCCAACGAAGCAACGCGATGGATTGGAATGACGAAATCGATCGAAATTAATTATTTGTCCAAGCATTTGCAATGGGAGAAGTTGATAGGTAGATAAGAGGATTCACATGCCTCAGCCTGCTCTGTTTAGCCTTGAATAGTCTTGCGGGCACGTGCAAGTAGAGGTAGAGCTCTCGGAGCCAAGATTTTTTGGACATTTTTTATGGTCCAGGAGATGTGTCACTCCTATTTACGGCCGGATTGTAGTCCTAATCCGGCCGTAATTGGTTGTGATCCCTTTCAGGGTTCACCGTCCCCACCAGGTTATAGTTTTTGTTCGGAGTGGACGGCCGGAGACCGCCCAGAGGACACCCTCACTCGGCGCCCAGTAACCCGACCACTTATCCACCACCGGAGGTCTTTTGGTGGCTTCCGACAATCCGCTCCGAACAAAAACTATAATCTGGTGAGGACGTTGAACCCTGGAAGGTATCACAACCAATTACGACCAGATCGCAATCACGATCCTACTGTAAATTCGAGTGACACATCCCCTAAATCATAAAAAAAATGATCCCAAGAGATCTACTCTCTCTCGACCAGTCAACAACCTGTCATGTGATGGGATGGGCTGGCCCGTTATCATGATGGACTGTGAAGTCTGATGGGATGGGCTGGCCGCTGTCTGACAGAGTAGGAAGCCTTCAACCTAATTATGGATTAGACAAGTTAATTCATCCAAAAATATAAAAAATTCTTATAAATCATTAAATTTAATAATTTCGTTAAAAAACTTCTTAAAGGCCTATTTCTATTTTGATTTATTTATTTTTTTACCTTTTTCTTCTCAACTCGCTGGGCAACGCGTGCATGTCGCATCTTGCAACTTTATTTATGCCCATTTTTAAATGAATTAATAAAATTTTAATACAATCCAATTAATTTAGTTGATAGGGAGGACCAATACGATAAACCTAAATTGATGTTTCTTTGAGCAAACTCTATGTCTCATGAGATCACGATTGAGATGACTCTGTAGACACCCAAGATCGTAAGTGGACTCATGCCGTCGCTTATGATTGTGGCTAAATAAACCAAACGTTTGTGAACAAGTTTAGTATTCAACTTGGTAAGAATTTATTTATGTTCGTTCAATATACATAAGATTAATTAAACGAATAAGCTTGAACAGCTTGTTGAACTAAATAAATAAGTTTGAACATATATGTGTTCAACTCGTTAATATTCGTGAATAATATTCGTGCATGACGTTTATAAACCATGTTTATGATATTCATTAATAAATCTCTTTTCAATATACTAAATAAATAATAAAATAAAATAAATAAGTTTGAATTATCAAATTTAATAACCAATTAAATAACCAAAAGTTTCAAATAATCAAAAAACTTGAATTGAGAACTCGATAATATCTAAACGAACCAAGCTCAATTACGTTTTAATTGAGAGCTCGAAAATATTTAAACGAACTAAACTAAGTCATGTTTCAAACAAGCTCAAGTTCATATAAAAAATAA
>JBBMJZ010000122.1:16134385-16156013 GCA_037833815.1 Zingiber zerumbet | reverse complement strand
GAAAGACCACTCACCTGAGGGGACTGAGCCCCCCCCCCCCCCCCCGCACCCCGCACTTCTCATATACAACCTCATTCCATAGCTCAGTTTCTCATTCCTCAGGGGCGAGGCTCCCTTGGCCAGTTGACCCAAAGTGTCAGTCATACCTCCGGGACTCAGTTTTTCTCTCTTCTAGGGCAAGGCCCCCTGCATATAGTCGGTCGGCCAAAAAGTCGGTTGAACCTTCCGGGACTTAGCTCTCCACTCTTTAAAAGCAAGTCTCACAACATATGGCCGGTGAGCCAAAAGGGTTGGTTGGACCTTCCGGGACTTAGCTCCCCACTCTTCAGAGGCAAGTCTCATAGCATATGGTCAATTGCCCAAAAGTGTCGGTCAGACCTTCCGGGACTTAGTACTTCACTCTTAAGGGGCAAGGCCGCATATGGCCAGTTGGCCAAAAGAGCTGATCGAACCTTTCGGGACTTAACTCCTCACTCTTCAAGGGCAAGTCTTACAACATATGATTGGTCAACCAAAAGTATCAGTCAAACCTTCCAAGACTCAGCTCCCCACTCTTCAGGGGCAAGTGTTACAACATATGGTCAATCCGCCAAAAGTGTCGGTTGGACTTTCCGGGACTTAGTTCTTCACTCTTAAGCGGCAAGGCCGCATATCGTCTATCGACCAAAAGAGTCGATCGAACCTTTTGGGACTTAGTTCCCCACTCTTCAAGGGCAAGTCTCACAGCATTTGGCTGGTTGGCCAAAAGTGTCGGTCAGACCTTCCGGGACTCAGTTCTTCACTTTTTAGGAGCAAGTGGTTGGTCGGCCCAAAGAACCATTCGGAGCTTCTGAAACTTAGCTCCTCATTCTTCAAGGGCAAGTTTCACAACATATGGTCGGTTGACCCAAAGTGCCGGTCGGACCTTCTAGGACTCAGCTCCCCACTTTTCAAGGGCAAGTCTCACAGTATATAGCCGATCAGCCAAAGTGTCGGTCGGACATCCAGAGCTCATCTCCTCACTTTTTAGGGGCAAGTCTCACAGCATATGGTTGGTTGGCCCAAAGTGTCGGTCATACCTACGGGAGTAAGCTTCTCACTTCTCATATGCTAGTCTTCCAACATGCAACCTGTCAACTACAAGACCGGTTGGATTTCTTCCAGGAGACAACAGTGTTAGAAAATCATAATAACTTATTATAGAATTACAATCATTCGTCAGAGAATATTCTGCTACCCTGACATATGCACGTAATGGAATCTTCCTTTAAAGGTAATTGTACCTTTGCCTTTATTCAATATATCATGACACCAGACATTCTCTGAAGTCTTATTATTGTAGAGGTTATGAGGGTCAATATAAAAAGAGGACTCTCTTCATTTGCTAGGTATGCTCACTTATGCTTACTTACGTTACATCACACGCACTCACACTCATTTATTGTTCTACTATTCATCTTCTTCTCTAGTTTTTGCCACAGTTCCGACTTGATCGTTGGAGTGCCTATGTCAGAGACCCCTCCCTGGTTCTCACTCTAATGTTTACATTTGCTCTCTCTGTGGTGTGCGTAGAAAGAATCGTTCTACGTCATCTCTAGCCAACTCAGAGTCTTCTCACGGTCAACATCGGAGCCACCTACCTAGCACTCCATCTTTCTCGATTTCAAATAGAATCAATAAGCTTGAACAATTCATTGAATTAAGCAAACAAACTTGAACACATATGTGCTCAGCTTGTTAATATTCATGAATAATGTTCACGAATCATGTTCATCAATAAAACTCTTATAAATGCACTAAATAAACAAAGAAGTATTTAAAATGAACAAATAAAATTGAATTATCAAACTCTATAACCAATCAAAAAAGTAAAAATTTTAAATAATCAAATAAGCTTGCATTGAGTGCTCAATAACATCTAAATAAATCAAACAAGTCAAACTTGAACAAAACTCAAATTCATAAAAAATAAACTAAATCAAATTTGAACAATCATTGAAATGACTTGATTTATTTGAGACTCAGCTAGACTTGACTCGATTACCCATCAAACAAGCTTGACAATCTCAAATCTTAACTCAACTTGACATATTTACCGCCCTAGAATCAAGACCAAAGTTCTAGATAAAAGTCGTGGAAGAAAATATTCTCAGTGAGCAAATAACCTTCCTACCCCTGTTAAGTTAGAAAGATTACTACAAACTGTTTAACCAATATGCAAAACAAAATAACTTCTCTTGGCACTAACAAGCAAGCTAAGCTAGATCTTTCATTTTGATTCTGATTCTTTACATGAGCTGCAGTTATCTCATATATTACAAACATCGATAGGTTTTGTTATGATTTTCCAGCTCTCTTCCATTGCAAATTGCAACTATAATGGATTTATGTTTTACCCATATCTGTAATATAGCCTACATACTCGCTTGCTACAATAGTTACATGGATACAATTATTAGGCAAAATTACAAGTACATGATATACTAATTGTATGTCCTTTAACAATTCAGGTGATCTCCCATTGTACTTACGGTTCGAACTCTAATTACAATATATTTATAAGAATTTTTCCTCTAAATAAGGGTATAATCAAATGATGCTGGATTTCTAGGCTAGCCGTCGTGTGCACTTCCCGATTTACCCTGATGGCCGGTGGGAAACTTCCGTGGGACCGGACCAGCCACCCCCAGAGATAGTCAAGAAGGCTAACTGGGATTATCATTTTTTAACATTTTGCATATAGCCCTCGGGGTTATGGTACAGCGGCAGGGTATTCAGATTGTCATTCAAACATCCGTGGTTCGAGTCCCAACTATGACGAATTTACAGGAATTTTTTCTCCAAATGGGGCACGCAACTAAAGAATGTCGATTTACCCTGGTGGCCGGTGGAAAACTTCTGTGGGTCAAACTGATCATCCCAAGCTCGACGTTACCAGCCTGATTAATTATTTTTTTTAACAGTTTGCATATATTATAGGATACAGATTTATTATAACAGGGGAATAATTAATTTTTAATAGACGCATATGAACTCCCACTTCTAATCATTTGGCGGATATAAATTAATCTAATAATCTAATGACGGACTGTATAAAGAGCGTAATGAACATAATTAATTTTTTTTACTATAATTTAACAGTTTTCATATTCATTATCATATATATGTGCGTTTTAAACTTTTCTGATTCCAATGCCTTACAACTTTTTTCTCTCTGAATTATTTTTCTTCTGTTTCAAAACTCCCTGGATTAATCTGCGTTTTTAAGCCTTAGGGACAAGGTGTATGTAATCAAATCCAAAGGAAGAAGCCGAGAGGAAAACGAAGGCTCAACTTGACTGACGCACAGAGATGCAGTTGACTCGGCAAATTTTGAAACAGGACCTCAACCGAAAAGAAGATGAAATTGGTAAATGATGGGATCAAATCAATAATTCTTGGTTCGCTTAAATTTAAAAGAGTAAAAGAAAGATTGTAAAATTTTCATTTAAAAATATCTTTCTTTTTCAGTTAAAAATATCATGATACTTGTGCCAATTCATTGTGTTATACTTCTACCAAATCAATAATTTTTATTTAATTTGAAATCAAAAAACATTTATTTAAAAAAAAAACACTAAAGGCCAATCTGGTCCTGAAAGCATTGTCACGAGATGATTTGTTGTCGGGTGTGATTTGTCTTCTACATAGAAAGCAAAATACTTCACTATGAGATCCTGAAACTCGTTCAGAACATCGGAGAAATCTGCAAACAAATTTAGTATCTAAGACCGGTGATTACTGCAAAACTAGAACAAGGAGAAATCACAAGCACACATTTCGCCGTGCGACTTATAGCGAATCAACCAAACGGCTAGGCCAATATCCAAATTCTCTAGTATGAAAATTACAACGGCCATTTCCTGGGACAAATTTGAAGCATGCTATGTTACCCTACAAGCAAGTTGCTGAGTCTGAAACCCCTCCGATCAGAAAATAATATCACAACACGATCATACCTCAGTAAGGCAATCTATAAAACAAACAGCATATTAAACTTTGAGGGGTAATTTGAGGCCAACGCTCCGTTGAGAGATGACAAAATCTGATGCATGGACTTTTCCTGGAGAATCCTTCTCTAACTGTAATCCTCACTTGAGCAGTTCAAGCGTCCTCTTCTTTATGGAAGAATTGGTCAGAAAATCAGATAACCGACTCAAATTTCCAGTTACAAAGATATAACATACTATCAATAATATCTGGAGAACACCCCTCTTGAACTCATCGCATCCATCTTCCCACGACTTCACAAAAAGATATATAAGCTTCTCCACTCCATTTTCAGTTACCTGATCAAAAAAGGTATGGATGAATTTATTAAAGGAATGTAGAGATGCATTGTTCAAAGCATCAAATTCTAAGAGAACTAATCGTTACATGTCTTACAGAACTTGCTAGATTCAGCATTTCAAGCAACCACTACGAATGGACTTGAGCCAATTAAATGTCAGCTACAAACTATGATAAGTGACAGCAAAAGTTGACAATACAATGGCTGTGAAAACAACTTGATAATTCATACAAAAAAAAGAAAAAATCCATCAGAATGGAAGATACTGTTTTTCTTTTTCCTTAGATCAATAAATCAAAAGATCACAGTCAAGATCACATCCACCACTACACAATCAAGGTAGATACATGCCCCAGAAATCAGCAAAGATCAGCCAATCTTGATCCAACTTGGTCAATCTGTATCAGGATTGGGTAAGTTTGCCAACTATGGTGAATAAACAACATAGTGTTGCCTCTGATGTAGTAGAAGTGGAGAGAAAAAGGTGTGAAACGAAATCTCAATAAAATTCAAGAGAAAATAGCGGTGAGTGGTGACGATTGAAACTGTGAATATTCAAGAAGAAAGATGCACTTGAAAAACTTAAGGATAATTTATCACCTAAAGACAAGATATAAAGAAAACAAGTGCACGTACATACAGATGGCCGGAGACAATATATGTTTTATCATGAGAAAAGAGAATAAAAAAAGGAACTTATAAAAATTGTAATATTCAAGAGAAATTATATAGAGAATTCAGGTGGAAGCGTAGCATATATTAAAAAGATGTGTTAGCATAGCATATATTAAACTAATTAAAGATATATATGAGGATGTAACGATCAGAGTGAAAACTTCAGGTGGAATACTGAAGCATTTCCAATAAAGATAGGGTTACATCAAGAATAAGATCTAAGTTCCTAACTTTTTACAATAATCATGGACGAACCCACATATTCAACACATTGTGTGCATGTTGTCTCTAGATGATAATATTTTGATAGCTGAGACGCGTGAATAAGTAAATGCTAAACTAAAATCTTGGTGGGAAAAGGTGAAAGGTTTTAAGTTTAGTAGAGTAAAGACAGAATATCTGAAATTTAAATTTAGCAATCTTAAACGTAATGACTAATGAGACAATTGATAAGATAGAAGATGACGAGTTAAGTATTTACAATCATTTTTTGCAAAATGCAGGAATTGAGCGAGATGTCGTACATAGAATACAAGCAGTATGATTGAAATAGACATTAGCGGCAGGTGTTTTATGTGATAGTAAAGTACCTCTAAGGAAAATTCTACAAAACGACGATTAGACCTGTTATATTTTATGGCGTTGAATATTGAGCTTTGACTCGAGCACATAAGCAAAAGATGAAAATTATAGAGATGAGGATAGATATGTGTGGAGATACGAAGATAGACAGAACAAGAAATAAGAGCATTAGAGAGAAAAGCGGAGTTGCATCTATTGAGAAAAAACTTTGAAAATTGTGTTTAAGATGGTATGGACATATACTTAAACGACCAATAAAAGCCCCAGTTAAGCAATGTGAAATGACAAAACGCACATCAAACGAGGAAGACAAAAAAAAAAAGGCTTGGTTAGCAAAAATAAAACAAGATAAAATTTATTTAAATATAGATGATATAATAAGGGATATAGCGCAATGGCATAGAAGGATCTATATAGTTGACCCATTTAGTGGGATAAGGCTTGGTTATTGTTATAAAGTTTGATTTAAGATTTCTAACAAGATGTTTTACGGTATGGCTTGGTAAGAAAATGTTAAAAAATAGTACAAACCTGCAAAACATTTGCCATGACCATTAACAAACAAGCTTAATCATATCTTTAAACCACATTATTATTCATGGAATATCATGCTCAGTGGTATTTAAGATATCCAAAATAAAAGTCACATGAAGATTGAGAATGATAATGAAGTTATGCTCAATGGGAGCACTTGTTAGAAAATTCATAAACCTCGTATTTACATGTTTGATCTAATAGCATTTTGTCATGTTGGTATATGCGCAAATGATGGTTCTAAGATACCAACTTAATAGGCAAGGTAATTTGCATTTTGTTGAACACTGTTAAACATGGAATCAAAAAATATGGGTTTCCCCAAATGATATTCAAATTAACAAACAAATTAAACTCAGTTATTCTAGAGACAAAAGATTTACTAAAGCACTACAGCTAATGTCATCAAGACAAACTAACACATTTATTAAAAAAAAAAGTAAAAATAACCTAGTTATAGCTATATTTTACAAATTACAAAGAATGTGTAAGAACAGGAAATAGTTTGTTCACCAGATATAATTCAGTTCCTGTTCTGCTTCTTGGAGCGTCTCCTATTCCTTTCACTTTCATCTGAACTAGATCCCGACTCAGAATCTGACTGGGAGCTTGAGTTGCTAGAATTTTCAGGTTCATCTTCAGAATCAGTTACTGATTTTTGTTGTTGCATAATTAGTCTTGGCATGTTCTTCAAATATTCTCTCAGGTTTTCAGTGATACCACCCAACCCAATCGATGTGAAAAAGTTGATGGAAAATCTTGTATTTTTAGGGTTATCCTTGGGAAATATAGACTCAAATGAATCTTGCATAGTAGTATCATTGAGTCTCTCATTAAGTAAACGAATTCCTAGGTGCTCAGACAATTCCTGCAATGAAAATTTTATGACTAAATACTGAAGATTCAACTAGATACCACAAACTTATTACACTGAAATTTACACATACCTGAAAGAGAATCTTAATGAAGATTCGAGAAGAGGAAGTTGTGTCTTCCTCAGTCAACCGTATATAAGCAAGCACATGCCAAGGAAGTGCATCCGTTCCAAGCAAGTGAGCAAAGAATTTTGCTACATTGCGCAACTTATTAGTTTCAAGACGATGTATCATAGAATATTGCTGAACAAAGCATTTCTCAAAATTTTCTTGATGAACTTTGTTAATCATGCAAAATCTCTGCCCAAGAAGACCATAATATCGTAGGTATGTTCTCTCTTGGCTGCAGCATTCCAGCAACATAATACATAATTCCATCTGTGCATAAACAAAATAAAATAATAAGTCCATTTATTTTAAGAACTCTTAAAAGGATGTCAAACAAAAAAGATATGAGACATATTATATGGAAACAAGTTAAAAGTGATGCCATGAAAAAGGTATCACATGAGAAAACATTTAGCAGCCATATGAACATGAACTTAACTTTCCAGAGACAGAGGAAAGATCAAATTTTGACACACCTCCCTACAGCTAATACAGCTAACAATACTAAAAGCATGTACAGAAAGAAAATTCAATCAAGAAACTGATAAAAGAAGAAAAATTATGCAAAACAGAAAATGCAAAGTATTGTGTTGTCATCATTGTAAATACTAAATACCATGGTTGAAACAAACTGCACCATTTTCCACTTCCCCTTGTATATCTTGTTCAAGATCATTAATGAGTTTTGAGAACCTAAAGAAGCTTTGAAATGTCCGTCCACATTTTGCATCAATCCTGAAATCTTGACAAAAGTTTTTTTGTTGATGAAGAATAGCTCATGGCATTGTCGCTTCATGATATCTTTCACCAAATGATGAATGGCCAAAGAAACTTTTCGCAGAATTTTCCTTAAGTATAACTTCAAATCTTAGCCAGTATTATTGTGATATTAAATGGAACCACATGGACTGCTTTCTAAGGCATGGTCTTACTTTTAGGGTCTATTTACTTCCTGACAGGAGCAGTTCCTGAATAAATGGGCACGAACAACATACACAATTTCTTTCTCAATTTAAATAAAATGTGGATCACAATTAAGTAATTAACAAAATGTTTATAAACTACAAAGGTAATTTTGTACTTGCCATTCCACATTAGCATTCTAGAACTTGATAATTGAAGCATAATTAGGTCTATATTATACCATAAAAAATATGTATTAGATTAGTAAACCAATTGAAGCGATCAATACTTCAAAATGGAAATACCAGTTCATTCAATTGCATACAATACTTGTCAGACAAGAGTACTATTATAAATGAAATATGCTAAAGGCAACAAGCTTCACTGTACAACCAACCAATAAATGCACAAAAACAGCCTCCTATCATGAAAATGTAATGATTAAAAATTTTAGTCACTGAGTGAATTTCAAGGATAACCATGGCGATATATGATAGATCAAAAGAATATGCAGCACTAAATACTTACCTCCTGACCAGGCTCAAGTTTGATTTTTAACAATTTATGTCCAGCCTCCTCAAAATCAACACTTGACATGATTGTAAGATATATAGTTCTTCGCAAATTGACAAGATTTGTCTCGGTTTCATCTTTTATCTTCATCATCTCATCATCCTCTTCCTCGGATTCTTCTTCATCTTCATCTTCATCCTCTGAAGCTGCATCAGAATCTTCTTCATCATCAGAAGACTCATCCCCAAGAATGGTTTTCTTCAGATTCTCATATGCCTTCTCGTCTTCAAGAAAATTAGGATTTGCCTTAAAAACATCTGCACAGATAGAGAAAGAATTATGAGAGCTTCAGTTATAAAATGATCTTCGGAAAGGATTTCAATCCAACACTATTACCAAGATTAGTCTCCGGATCAATCTCTTCATCAAGTGATATCTCATGAGTAAATTGGTCCTCTTGCTCA
This sequence comes from Zingiber zerumbet, assembly GCA_037833815.1. Taxonomy (NCBI): domain Eukaryota; kingdom Viridiplantae; phylum Streptophyta; class Magnoliopsida; order Zingiberales; family Zingiberaceae; genus Zingiber; species Zingiber zerumbet. The sequence continues at coordinate 16,147,050 of JBBMJZ010000122.1, read as the reverse complement.
ACAAGATCCAGTTCTGGACGAATAGCAGGAAATCCCTGAACAACAATTTGATCAAATGAAATACTTCAGCCACTAGCATATATCAAGGTTGGCCAACAAATATGCACATTCAAGCATCTAGGTGGACAAACTCTACCTGAAATTTTGCTTTTCGTATGGCAAAAAGGCCTTCAATCAGAAACTGGACCCTTTTATCAATTTCTCCTTCATGAAGTATACCACGAAAACGTTCAAAGATACCTGCATGAACATGTAAAATTTGTGATGGTAAGAACAGCACTGCCTAGAACAACTGACCCAAAAATATGATTGCGGGCAACCATATTTTGCCAGACTCATTTAGTAAAATGGAATGTGACACTTCAAAAGCAATTAATATACAGATAATGGATAAAAAGCAGAATGTTGTAGTTTGAGAAAACATATGTTTAATAGTCATATGACAAGGAAAATGAGTATTATTATAACACGTCAAAGGAGTTAAGAAGTTGGAAATATTGACAGGCTTAATCTCAGCAAATTGCAATATGATCTAATGCGCTAATCCAAAAGCCTTCTCCAAATTTGAAATTATAATACATTATAAGCACTCCCCATATCTGAAAACTATTTATACTCAAATTTTAGTAACATTTATTCATGATAATATTTATTTATTTAATTGCCTTTCTTTCTCAGGTAACATCCTAATTAGTTCACCTTTAAGATTGAGTACAAATATACTTCCTAATGACCAAAAGACCAATCACTAAAAATAGTGCAAAAAGTACCAACATGCAACAATTAACTAAATCTACAATTTTTTAGTAGAAGAAGAGTAACTTACCATGGAGTCCTTGAGGTGAAATATCTTGAAGTAATGCACCACATTCCTTGATAAATCCAACAGCTACCTGAACAAGAATTAACCAAACAATAAGATTAATTCAAGAAAAGCACAAAATATGTCAAATAACAAGCAATATTTACCTCTACACTGTCATCTGTAGGGTTTTCCAATAATATAGTGAGAAGCTCCAGAGCAATAATCTCATGTGCCACCAGTTGATTCACAAGATGAGCAATGAACTTGGTCGCAGCAAGTAGTTGAGGCTGCAAAGGAATAACATCAAAATAATATAAGAACTCTTTTAAATCTGATCAAAACACAAGAGAACTAAACGATCAAAGATAAGTTCTTACCTTGTCATTCCTTTTATAAGCCCTCTTGAGTTGCAAGACAATTCTCACCACAAGAAGCCTACCAATCTCTGGAAATTTAGTATTAACGATTGCAACCAATGCAGAAAATACATCAGTAAATCCAGGAGAAGCCATTTGAGACTTCATGCATGATCGGCAGAAAAGTCCCCTTCCACGAATTAAATTCTCAGAGAAGAGCTCAGGAATAATGTTCTTGATATTGGTAGCATTGACTTTATTCACCAAACCATTGATACTTTTTCTGAGAGCGTCCCAGCTCAGTCGCTGGTAAGCTTCACTACTCTTATCCTGCACTTCTCGCATCATCTGCGCCATTCTGTGAGGAGGGATGTAAATACCCCCCGTCCTTCCCATGTTAGAATCTGGCATAGGTGGAGGCTGACTATCTAGCTTCTTTATCTCCTGGTTAGGTGCCTTATCTCCCTCCGCAGGTTTTTCTTCATGGCGTTCATTGCGTTCCTTGTGGTTTTCCCGTCTTCGTGTACCTTTTTCCTTATCCGACCAATCACTTTCTCCTTCACTGTCTTCACGCCGAGGGGCACCCTTCCGTGCGCTTGAGCGGGCATCTCGTCTCCGAGGTGGACTATCCTCTCTCTTCTCCCTGCGGCGATCATCTCTATCACGGACTCTGCCGCCATCTTCATGCTTACGTCTCCGCGGACTCCTGTCTACATTCTCAGAGCGCCTTCTTTCCCTCTTTCCCTCCTCTTCGTCCTCTTCACTTCCACGCCGTCTCTTGTCCCTCTTATCATCGCCGTTGTCCTCATCATCTGCAACGCGCCGCATCCCTTCCCTCTTCATCTCGCCGTCGCTCTCGCTATCTCTAGCGCTCCGCCTTCTTTTCCGTCTCCTCTCATGATCGCTTTCTTCGTCGTCAATCTGTCGCCTCCCGTCAGATCTGCGGCTCCTCGATCTTTCTTCAAGATGACGGCGCAAGGGTTTCGAAACCCTAGCAACCGGACTGTGGCTGTTCCGACGGTCGGCGACAGCTCCGTGACGATGGCTGCTTCTGTCGTGGGAATCGTCGGAGACACCGGCCATGGTATGGGGTTTGAGATCGTGAAAGAGGAACCACGCACGCGGACAAATACATAGCTCATAGCTCGTAACCTAATAAACCCTTTTCGGCAATTTACCAAAAGGGCACAGGAGATCCAAATTTACCAAAACACGAGCTATTTTGGTATTTATCAAATAAATACTTTTTTTAATGTATTTCCTTTTTATCCTCATGATAATTTAACTTTTTCTCTATATTTTTTTTCTTCTCCACTATTTCTTTTCTTTATATATATATATATATAATATTAGTAGAATTTTTAATAATATTTTAATATATTTGAATAAACAAAAATAAACAATGAATAATAGCATATTTAAACTCCTTACGATTTTAAAAATCTACTGAAACTAAAATAAGTGCGATCAGTGGTCAAAACCAACTAATGGATCTAGAGAACTACAATTACACTTATTTCAGTTTCTATGGTTTTCTGAAATTACAAGAAGTTCAAATATGGTTTCAATTATTTATTTTGGCTTTTTATAGATATTAACATGTAAAATAAAAAAAACGTCAAAAACGCCTACGTTGGGCCTGATATGGAATCATATCAGGTCCGACGTGGGTCTGACCATATCAGGCCCAATGTGGATTTTTATGCTGATTCTTGATTTTATATATTAAAACTAAAATAAATAATGGACATCATATTTGAACTCCTTGCAATATTAGAAATCCAAAGGAACTGAAATGGGTACAATCGGAGCTCTCTAGGTCCATCAGTAAGTTTTGACCGAAACCCACTTATAGACCTCGAGAGTTCCGATTTGACCCATTTCAGTCCCTATAATTTCTGATGTTGTAAGGAGTTTAAATATGATGTTTATTATTTATTTTAACTTTTCATAAATATTAATATATAAAACAAAAGAATTAGTAAAAAAATTCACGTTCGGCCTGATATGAAATCATATCAGACCCAATGTGGGTCTAATATGATTTGTTAATGAAGTCATGGTAGAATCAATCAGTGATGACTCTACACCATTTTCATCTAAAATTTTGACGTTACCAAAATAAGTAAAAAAAAATTAATTAGGTCTCTTTTACTATTTTATTTTAAAAATATCTCTGCATCCAATATTAACTTTTTAGAATATATAAAAGTTATCAGTTTATCAAAGTAGGTATGATATCATGCCACTTTAAACGCACTTTCTTAAAAATACAGTAGACCTGATATTTGTTCTTGCTTTGAAATATACAAGGAACTAATTAACTTGGCCTAATATCATTTTATATCAGACCCAACATGAATTTTTTTTTTTTTACTGATTCTGTAATTTTATATATTAACATATCTGAAAAGCTAAAATAAATAATGAACATCATATTTAAACTCCTTGCAACATCAGAAATTCATAGGAACTTAAATAGATCTAATCGGAACTTTCGAGGTCCATCAGTAAATTTCGGTCAAATATGTTATTCATTGTTTATTTCTACTTCTTTAAATATATTAAAATGTTATTAAAAATTTGAATATATATATATGTCGATAAAAGAAAATAGAAAAGAGAGAAGAGAGAAAAATAATGGAGAAAAAAAAATGGTAAAAGGTAAAAAAAGAAATGCACTTTAAAAGGTGCGTTCGTTAGTAAATATCATAGTGGTGTTATTTTGGTAAATTTTACATTTGCTACTAATAAAATAATTCTCTAATTAAAAATCTACATTATTCCACTAATTTTTTAAAAAAAAACTTAATTAGATAAAAATTCTAACATATTTTTTACTCCCCACCTATTTCAAAAATATCAATTTAAATTAATGCATTTCTCAAAGTGTGCGAGTATTATATTATTACCTGATGATTGAGATATAATTTATTATTATATAAAGTGTTAGGGTCAAAATTTAATGTGCCCGACCCTATTTTCTTTCATGCCTTATTACTTTTTTATTACAAAAGTATCTCATATCAAATTTCTTATTTAAAATTTAGAATTAAAAAATATTTTATTAAATTTAAATATTCATTTTTACTATACAATACAATACAGCAGCTTATTTATAATTTACCATAATTATTATTATTATTTCTCTCTTATTTATAAAATAAAAAATAATATTTTAGTATTTAAAGAATGAATTTCATTCTTACAACCTAAATACATAGAATGGAAGTTATGTAAATATTTTCACATATATGTTCTAATATAAAGATTAATAGGAAGATAATGGCGCTCGGATTTTGATCTGTGCTCTCTACTATTAAAGGGTTTTGAAACCCTAGCAATCGGTGGACTGTGGTTGTTCCAACGGTCATTACCTGCGGTGATAACTTCGTGACTTCTTCTTTCATGATGGCAGCTTCTACCATCGTGGGAATCATCAGAGTCACCGGCCGCCATGGTATCGCTGACTATCTCCTACTTTGGATCTTACAATCGGGGTTTGAGATCATGAAAGAGGAACGATGCAGACAAATACACATGGCTCCTAACCTAATAAACCATTTTTATATATACAAATTTTACATTTGCTACTACTAAAATAAATTTCTAACAAAAATCTACATTATTCCGCTAACATTTTTTTTTTTTAAAAAAAAACTCAATTAACTCAATAAAAATTCTAACATATGAATTTAAATTAATGCATTTCTATATAAAATCTAGGGGTCAAAATTTAATGTGTCCGATCATATCTTTTTTCATGCTTTGACTACCTTTTGTACTATAACTAGGGGCGAGCATTCGGTTAATTCGGTCCATAAATTAACTGAATTAATCGAAAATCGTTTTAGTGTTAGCTAACCAAATCAAATTAAAATTTTACTAAAACCAAATTAACCGAATGAGTATTTCGGTTAACACTGAATTAACTAAATTTGTTTAAAATAGTAATAAAAAAATTATACAAAATTAATATCAAATAAACTTAATACAAACTAAAAGAGAATCTCATACCAAATTTCTTATTTAAAATTTAAAATCAAAGAACTATTTTATTAAATTTAAATATTCATTTTTTAAGTATACAATACATCAACTTATTTATAATTTACTGTAATTTTTATTATTTTTTTCTCTTATCTATAAAATGAAAACTAATATTTTAATATTTCAAGAATGAATTTCATTCTTTCAATCTAAATATAGAAAATGGAAGCTATGCAAATATTTTCACATAGATGCTCTAATATAAAGATTAATAGGAAGATGACAGCACTCGGATTTTGATATGTGCTCTCTACTATAGAAGGGTTTCAAAACCTTAGCAACTGGTGGACTGTGGTCGTTTCGACGGTCATAACCCGCAGCGACAGCTCCGTAACTTCTTCTTTCACGATGGAGGCTTCTACTATCGTGGGAATCGTCAGAGTCATCGACCGCCATGGTATCACTAACTGTCTCCCGCTTCAGATCTTACAATTGGGGTTTGAGATCATGAAAGAGAAACGACATGAACGAATACACACTCGGCTCCTAACCTAATAAACCCTTTTTTTTATATAAATTTTACATTTGCTATTACTAAAATAATTTTCTAACAAACATCTACATTATTCCACTAAAACTTTTTTTTAAAAAAAAACTTAATTAACTCCATACAAATTCTAACATATTTTTTACTCCCTACCTATTTCAAAAATATGAATTTGAATTAATGCATCTCTATATACAATCTAGAGGTCAAAATTTAATGCATCCGATCATATGCTTTTACTATCATTTGTACTACAACTAGGGATGAACATTCGATTAATTCGATCTATTAATTAACCGAATTAATCAAAAACTGATTTAGTGTTAGCTAACCGAATCAAATCAAAATTTTACTAAAATTGAATTAACATAATCTATTATTTCGATTAATACCGAATTAACTAAATTTGTTTAAATAATAATAAAAAAAAATTATATAAAATTAATATCAAATTAACCGAATGCTAACTAAAAAAGTATCTTATTTAAAATTTAGAATTAAAGAACTATTTTATTAAATTTAAATATTTATTTTTATATACAATCCATCAATTTATTTATAATTTACCTTTTCGGTTTTAATATGTTTTATAGTTGAAGTGATAAAACAACCCTCAAGCTCAATATAATGACAAAGCGATTGCTCCATTTTTCTATTTAAATGTATTTGGATTAAACCTATCTTTTTTAAAATAAATAAATAAATTATAAATGCTAAAAATATAGCGAGTTTACTTTTTATTTCATCGCTTAATTAGGTTACAATTTAAGGAAGCACGAGGAAGATCGAATTAGAATCAGCAGAAATCACTTGTAAGCTTCAACTACTTCAGCTCTCCCCAGTTCGCCCCCTCATCGGCCCTCACCTCCTCCTCCTCCTCCTCCTCCTCCTCCTCCGCCTCCTCCGTCGCCCGATCCGCCTCCAGGAAGCGGAAAGTTCCGAACTTGGGCGTCGTCTCGATCGGCGACAGCCCCATCGCGTCGAAGAAGAATGAGAACTCGCCTCGGACCGCCCCGCTCGACTGACCCTCCTCCTCCGCCGCTGCCGCAGCCACCTCGGACGAGGTCGCTGTCTCGAGCGCCGTCGGGCAGGTCCGCCTCCGCTTCGATTCTCTAGGGCGGTCTTCGCTATCCGCAGCCTCCTCATTCCTCTCGATCCTTCTCTCCTCTTCGAGGACGCGTCGGGCCTCCGAATCTAGGCGGGGATCTGGGGGATCGATCGCAGTGGCGGCGGAGACCGGTGGCGCGTCCTCCGCTTTAGCCGCCATGGGGAAGAAGAAAAAGGAAAGCGGATGGAAAGAGGGACACAGAGACTAGCGGTACTAAAAAAGCAGAGATGCCTTTCGCCAGTGGTAACAATCCACTAATAATTATGTGAAGCGAAATTACAAATATGATCTGTGCATGAAATTTGACATCGTCTTGACTTTTCAAAAGTATGTTTTTTTAATTCTATTATTCAAAACAAAATATTATTTAATAAGGGACCGTCCCGAGGGGCGAGGGGACACATTTATTTATTTTGTTTTAAGTATTGAAGTGGAGATGAATCTACCAACTCAATTAATTTATTCTTATCAAAACTTATAATTTTATTATAATAAATAAATTAAATATATTTTATGAGTAGAATATAAAATCTATAAATTTTATATTATAATTAAAATTTTTATTTAAAAATTAATTTATGAACTTAATAAATATATTCATAAGTTAATGAACCGAATATTATAAAGTTTGAGCTTGATTTATTTATCTTAATAAATTTTATTAAATAAATTTAAATGAATTTTTATCGAATTTAATTTCGTATAGCTTATGAGCCGCTCTTCCATATTATTTTCTCTTTTTATAGAAAAAGATAATAATTTTTGGAAACCCCACGTTTTTTTTCTGGGGAATTTGAAGGGACCATTTTGAACTCGGCCCATAGAACGTGCGATCAGATACGTGTCCACATTCGACAGGCGCGCACTGTTTCCCATTAAACCCGAACAACTCGTATTGCAATATACGCGGAGTCTCCGTCGACTCATCGGCGATCTGGTTCCAGATGGCTGGCTATCCTCCCGGCTCCGGTTACCCTCCTTACGGCGCTCCTCCGGCGGGACAACCCTACGCCTACGGCAGCCCTTACGGCGTCCCCTCGGCTCCCCACGGATCCTCCGCACCTTCAGCGCCTCCGGCGGGCGCGAAGGCGCCTATATATATGGTGTGCAAGGCCCAGAGCTGCGGACAGCCCAGGTACTACGGCCACTCCGCTCTCCCGGTAGCGTCCGCCCCGCCTCATCCTTATCCGGCACCGTATGGCGCCGGCCCGTTTGCGTCGCTCCTTCCGTCGGTGTTTCCGCCGGGGACGGACCCCAACGTGGTGGCGTGCTTTCAGGCCTCGGATCGCGACGGAAGCGGGATCATCGATGATAAGGAGCTGCAGCAGGCGCTTTCGTCCTACAACCAGAGCTTCAGCATGAGGACCGTCCATCTCCTTATGTACTTATTCACCTCCACCAACGTCCGGAGGATCGGTGCGTTTCCTTCTTTCTCCACCTTCCTGATAGAAATTTTCTTCTAAGTTCTTTCCTCATCGCAAATCGGCCTACATCTTTAGTTAAAACGGTGTATTTTCTTTTGTTCCCCCTCTCCGAACTGGCTGGCGGTTCATGTTTTCTTTTTCTCTTACCCGAGTGTTGCGTGCCTAGAAACCAGTCTGTTCTTGAAACCTCTACGCATAAAACTTTTTGCCGAATTTGAACAATTACAAGATGAGCGAAGCATAAATGATCTAATTGGCTCACGAGAGAACAGTAGCTGAAGAAGGCCTTTAGGAGTTGAGTGCCGTAGTCATTCTTCAGACAAACTAAGCTGTCACTACGTTTATCAAGTTACCGAACTCGATATGTATATCTGATTTGATCAAAATTATGTTTGTAAACGAACTCACAAGTTTCCCTTCCAAAAAAAATGATAAGTAGCCCATCAAGCCCGATGAAGCATTCATTATCCCTCACTGTTTTCATTATCCTTCAAGGTCGTTATCACTTATAACCTGGTAATCACATTGTTTGGTTCAATTCGAGGTAATGTAACGTAAACTTATTTGTTTAGAGTTGTTAATGTATAACTTAATTTATATTTACTATATTGCCCTTTATTCCAAATGAGATCTTTTATAACTAAATTAATTTAATATTTGATTATTTTTTAAAATAAAATAAATTAATAATATTAATATTTAATAATATAAATTAAAAAATTAGATAATATTTTCTTTTTTATTTTATAATCTGTTTAAATAATTTACTAAAGATAATAATGAAGTTTTACTTATAATTTGTTTTAATTTAATAAAGTATTAATTAAAATAGTAATGTTTAAATTAAAATATTAAAGTAAAAAAAAACGTCCCACAAAATAGAAAAGTTAGATAATAGTAAAGTTGGTTCTTCTCCTCGTGTTGCCCACCGCCGTAAGCCACCTTCGCTGCCCACCGCCTGCCCGTCTCTCATTCTGCCGCCCACTGCTGACCTCCCACCATCCTTTTCCCGTCAACCTCCATCTACCGCCGCCTCTCACTGCCACCATCCAGCGATCTGCTGACATCTTCGACGACATTTGCTGTTGCCCGTCGACCGCCGTGAGCCACTTGTTGCCGCCATCCAACGATTTGCTGCCACCTTCGACGATGCCGACCGCTGCCCATCGACCGTCGCCCGACGCCTGTTGTTGTAGCCTACCGCCACCTTCGTGCTCTGGTCATATCACTTCGAGGATAATTTCGGAAAAAAAAATTCTTAACCTTCGGAATCCAGAAAAACCAAGGCATCCGAAGGTATTTCTATTTCGGGTTGGATGCTCCAATTAATGACGTGTGCTGATATTTCGGAATCGAGGAAAACTTATGAATTCAAAAAAACCTCGAACCAAACACGGTTATAGTGAATAACCATAGACAGATAACTAAGGTTATCCATTATAACCCCGAACCAAACATGCCTTTAGGTTTAATTATTTATAACCTAAGGTTTAATTTCTCAATCAACTCCCACATTTGGGTCTTCCAAACAGGCTTTTCTAGAGCCCATAAGTGCATCCCCTCTAAATTCGTCATATGGGCTCCGATTAAAACTCAGAAAATTTCTAAAAATCCCTAAAAATTATGTTAAGGCTATTTGCTTATTAAACCTTAATATTTTATTGTCGGATATGTCATTCCTAGTCTTGAAAGGAAAGGAATTAATTATTACTACTATTTTATTTTTATTGTTCTAATTTTATCTAGCTGGGTAGGATATACTTTATTTTGTGTTGGACTAGCACATTTGGTAGGGTAAAAGGAGCATAAAGTGCCTCGGGTGAACAGTACCCGAGGCGCCTCCATGCAACTGAAGGCGCCTTGAGCTGACCGATGGAAGGTGCCTTCGGGAGCTTGGAAGGCACCTTCGATTAGATAAGGCATAAGACTTTGTCGACAATAAAGATTTGATGTTTCGACTGCTCTGACTTGGTTTTGCTGCTCTTCTACAACACTACTGCACCTGACTGTCGCTGAGAAGCCATCCAACACCGAGCTGATTTGTTAAAACTACAAGTGTTGGATAACAAAGTTTCATTTTGTACTTAATTGTTGCATAAAGGAAAGTGCAACTTATTATACTTTTCCTATTCTTTTTTATACTCGATCTCCTCTTTCGGTGGTGTCGGAAGAGGTCTTTAGTGGATTACTCGTCGATAGGTTCGTGGGACTTGGGTCTTGGAGTACGAGTCACCAAAGGCTCAAAACCAAGTAAAACCGACTAAGTTCACGTACTGATATTTTTACTTTCTATTTCTGTGTTTAATTCTGCTGCGCACTTTTGATTTTAAAAGAAAAAGATAAATTTTTTAAAATCACGTGATTCACCCCCCTCTCATGTGCATCTCGATCCAACACCAGGTTGTCACCCAGGCACCCATGGCTCAATTCCCAACTATGATGAATTTGTAGAAATGTTTCCTCCAAATGAGACGTGCAACCAAAGGATATTGGGCTTCTTGTTTGTTCGCTGCGAGCGGTTCCCCATTTACCCTGGTGGCAGGTGGAAAAATTCTATGGGGTCGGGCCGGTCACCCCCAGGGCTAGTTAATGAGGTTAGCTAGGTTTCTTAATAATATATTACCCTATTGCCCCTGGGACTATGTTGCAGTGGTAGGACATTCAGGTTATTAGCCAGACATCTGTGATTTGATCCCTAGCTATGACAAATTTATAGAATTTTTTCTCCAAATGAGACGCGCAACCAACGGATGCTGGGCTTCTTGGTCGCCCATCGCAAACACTTTCCGATTTACCCTGGTGGCTAGTGGAAAATTTTCATGGGATCAGGTCGGTCACTCAGGGCTAGCTGGGTTTATCAAAATTTTAATATATTACCCTATTGTCTCGGGATAATGGTATAGTGGTTAGACTTTCTAAGTGATTAACTAGACATTTAAGGTCAAACCCTAACTGCAACACAATCCAAAGATTTTCATCTAGTGGGACGACAACCTTCAGAATGTTGGTCTCTTGGATAAGTCTCTGCGAGTACTTCTTAATTTATCCTAATAGTTGGTAGAAAATTTCTATGAGACTAGATCGATCACCTTCAGAAAATTAATGATTCAATTTTTTTTTTGAATACTTAGATTAAGAAACATAAAATAAAAAAATAATATATTACCCCGATCAATTATAATATATAAAATAGGATACTAGCAATAAAATACCTTTATTAGATATTTACAATCACCCAACTCTCATTTTCTATTTGATAGTCTCGTATGATTATATAGCATCTTTAATTCAATAATTAAAGTTAAATTATTAAGCATAGATTTTGAGCCTGTGATATCATGATCATGCATATTAATTACGTAACAAATTTCATATTACGAGTATATGCTTGTCATTATTTCACATTAATTTCCAAAACATTGAGATATTGACCAATAACATAATCTCACCCATTGGTGTTTTAATTATCCACTTAGGATTACAATGTTATATACGATAATCAAATAAAACTAAATTTACATGACAAACTTACAATTCTAGTTTCATGCGGTTCGGTTCACTACAAAAAAAAAACATCTCTACTCTTATTACAAAGCCCAAGATAAATTTTAAATAAAATTGAGGTCATCTTCTCAAAATAAATTATTCGTGTCATTCACTCATTATGGACAATGATTCTTTGATTGAATTATAAATCAAATCTTTTTTTACTCAACAACTTGAATACTTGATTTATAACATTGACACAATTCATGAACATATGCAGTACTCAAAAAATACTATCTAATATTCCTCTCACTTGTCATAGAGTAAATAAGTACTATAACCATACTTAATGTCTCTCAAAACTCCAAGCTAGTATGCTTTTAGTAAAGGACCAGTAAAATTTATTAGTATAAGAAGTATCAGATAGATGATCAAACTTAAGTTTTAATATTGACAAAAGATTTAAAGTTAAGTTTATTTGTAATCTAAACGATGTTGATCCAGTGTACATGTAGCTCAACCAGAAAATCCTAGTAAGACTAAGCAAGTGAAAGTCCTAGTGAGACTAAGCAAGTGAAAGTCCTATTAGGTCTGCTAGACTGGATACTAAGCAATTGGAAGTCCTAGTATGTTAGCTAGATTAGATACTAGGTAAGGTGGAAGTCTTGGCTGATCAAAAACACTAGGAGAAAAGTCTAAACGGGTCAATAGACCAGATGTCTAAAAAGTCGATGGGTCAAAGAGGATTGAACATCAGAGAAAGCCCTGGGGGTTAGAGGATATGATACTGAGCAAGAAGTCCAAACATATCTGGAGAACCAGATTGTTGGGAGATTATTGGTGCAATCATTCTAGGGTCTGTTAGTTAGAGTCCTAGAGCCAATCATTTGATGATTGTATTATGGACTTGTTGTATCATATTCTTATATAAATAAAGGCATTTGTTTTG
>JBBMJZ010000122.1:16049319-16074614 GCA_037833815.1 Zingiber zerumbet | reverse complement strand
TTGTTATTTACCTCCCTTCATATATCCTGAAAAAGGTCTTGTGAAAAGCGTCTGAGATTAGCATAATTATTTTTTTACTATAATTAATAAAATTATATTTTCCCTCTCACCCTTTAGTTATTTAGCGGTTAATTATAATTAATCCTGTGATTTGCCTCCTTTTATATAATTTGAGGATGGACTATCAAAAACACTGGGATGAGATCAACTCTTTTTTTTACTACCATTAATAAAATTATATTTGACTTTAATGTGTTTTGTGTAGAGTAATATATAAGATTTTTAATTAAATTAAAGGATACCAACATTATTGCACAAATTTGCACATTTTTATAATGTAAATCCAAAATCTATTAAAGTAGGCATCATCCAAAAAAAAAAAAATGTCCACACAGCATATTAAGCCTCAAAAGTATCAAACAATAAACCCGAGACAAAAACATATCTATAGTTAAGTACAACTTATGACACTAATAAACGTTATGTAGATTGAGTTAAGAATTTTAACTCAAGAAAATGATCAAGTATTTTAAGAAAGAATAACCATTGTGTAAGCCTATAGAAATAACATGGATAATCACGATGGAATGAAACATATTCAAAATAAGCACCAAATCACAAACTTATTTCGATCTAGAGGATGAATACTAGGATTCACTATTTTCAACCTAAAAACCCTGTAGTCTAACACTTTCAATTTAAGTCTGGCCGGAAAAGGGAGAGGCAGAGAGAATCCATGTCCTTTGTGTTGTTGGCCCCAGTGCTCCGACATTGAGCAGCAAATGCCAATTGTGTTGTTGTGCGAAGGCCATCCATTGGTACGAGTACTTAGATCCGGTGACTCTGGATTGGGCCGTGAACACGAAGAACCCTACCACGGAGTCCTTCTCCTCCGCCTCTTGCCGGTTCCTCAACTCGGTAGAGCAGAGCTTGAGGGTCGGGGCTGTCTCAACCGAATTGAGATTCTCCATCTCTAAAATGGGGTGTCCCCATGTTTCCTCACCGATTGGATGGTCATAATAATCTCATGATGTGCACTGCATCCTTGAGATGTGCTTTAGATCGTCCGATCAGCGAGGGGACATGGGGACACCCCATTTTGGGGACAGAGGTTCTCAACTCGTCTCAACCATTCTTAAGCTTCTAGGCGGAAAAAAATTAAGGTTTTAATATTTTTTAAAAATAATAAATATTAAAAATATTATTAGAGACATTTAATTTTATTAGTAAAATTTAAAAGGATAATTTTATACATTATCAATCATTATTTATGCAATTGGAAGTAGTGATCAACTAGGCCGCATAGGGATAACTTTATCTTAGTCCAACCTCACTTCTTAATTACTAAAATTTTAAAAATAAAAAATATTTTATATTAACTAATTTGGCTACAAATAATAAACTACTGTAATATTATTAATATAAATTTTAATTACTATTTTTAAAAAAATATCAATCAATTTTAACGTCGATAAAGAAAAATCTTAACACCGTGATAAAATTATTATTATGTGATCTGAGGGTAATAAATTTAAGTAATAAATATAGTCACTACATACAATAAATCGTTCCCCAGGATACCTTATTAGTCGGAGCTTTATAAATCAAGCTGTCTTTTTATCAATTTTAATATCGATAAATTATCAATCAAAATTTATTTAGCTAATAAATCTCAATGACGAATTATTAAAAATAGAAGTGCCCTAAACTCTAAACTCTATAAAAAAAATATCAACTAAATATAATCAATAAATATTTTAAATTTATAAATCAAACTTAATTTTATTAGTGAATTAATTTTTTATAGGTAAAAAATAAAAAAAGTACGAAGCAAATTTTAATAAAAAATAAAATAAATTATTAACCAAATCTAATTTTAACAATAAAAAAATAAAATTATTCATGAAAATAAATTTTCATTAAAATTTATTTTAGCCATAATTTTAAATATTTAATATCCAAACTCAATATTTTAAATTTAATATTCATATTTGATATATATATATATATTTAATTTGGTGGGACCTAATATAATAGGGACGCTAGAAATAAGCTTAAATAGCCTATGCCTTGCCCCCAGGGCGTAGCGCAGACGGTGAGCGCATGGTATTTCTGGCGTAATGGTCAGCGGTCGATTCTCGGGAACTGACGACCTGGGGTTTACTCCGCCATGCGCCTATGGCCTGTGTACCTGCATGAACCTCCCTCCATATCCGTGGGGCCGGCACTAGGGGGGCCGCTAAGGTAGCGGATCTACCTTTTTTTTAATAGCCTATGTCTTGAGCCGACCCTTAAACAATGCGCTACGGACCTAGTCTCCCTTTTCCATCGCGTGTTGCACAGTCTAGTTCACCGACTGACTGTCGTGGTAGAACATCGTCAACAATTTCTTATTGGAGCGGAACGGGTAGGTTTCGGCGAGCCCCCACTGAAGGTGAACACCAGACTGTAATTCGTTGTCGGGGATGTTGAGGTAGTCCATGATCTTGGTCTAGACGTCGTACTTGGCCTGCCTTTCTCGGCGCCACCGGACAGGTTGAATGCGGAGGACTTTCAGGCCTGGAAGCTCGGGAGGTAGGAGAACAAGCCGAAACCACAATAGTCGAGGCAGACCAGGGTGCTGGCGTCATAGCTAATAATTCTCTTAATTAAATATTAGAATATTTAAAGAAATTAGAAATTTGTATTTTTCACTAATTGGTGATAATTTGGATACTTGTGATGGAGGACTTCAAACTCAACTGGTGCTTAGTTTGAATTTGTCACTTCAATAATTCATAATCATCATCTGATTGAAATATATAAGATGTGTTGTAATATTTATATTTTACACCTATTTTTCAGATAGAAGAGTTATTTTCTTAAAATATTTAGTACAAATAGATGATTTTAAAGATAACGTATCACGGACCTTAGAAGTTCTTTCTTGCTCTCGGCTGACGGAAATGGTTATGGCTCATCATCGGTTAATTTAATATCATCTAGATCCAAATTTGAAATTACTATTTCCTTATCCTTTCGAGAAAGAGATGGACATATCTCCTCCATTAAAGTTGAAAACAATTGAAATTTGAGAATTTGGAAACAAAATTAGAAATATTGGTATATATAAAAAAAGAAATGGAATAGCATATTTATAGAGTTTGGGGAATAAGATCAATTAATTGTAACTATTAATCAAAAAATGGTCCAATAATCTAAACTATTAGAAAAAAATCAACAAATCGATTGGAACCACTAGTTAACTAGCAATTCCAACATATGCTTCAAAAAAAAATGTGTAAACTGACGGTTTGAACCACTAGTCCACGATTAATTTTCAATTGAAGACATAGCCGGTCGGTTATGGTTTCGGTCAGTTGAACCAAGTTAACGGATAACTAGTCCGGAAGATCTAGAAGCAAAGCTTCATAGCACGGAAGATCTAGAAGCAAAGCTTCTTAGCACACAGAGAAATCCCAAAGGCACATCGATCAAGTGAACTTGTAATTTGGGTTACAAGGCTAAACTTAAGCAAGACTCAGCCTTAGAAGTGGTTTCAGTTAAAGATCCACTTGATTGAAGGTAAAATTCAATCAACTGCTTTGTCAATCAACTAAGTTGTTGATTCAAAGTTAATCAACCAACAAACAAAATATTTTTATACGTGGTTGAGTTGAGTAGACAATAGATTGAGTTGGATTTAGTTGATTGCTTATCTAACAGAAAGACTATTGAACTGAAGCGGAAGATTATGATCGTCAATTGTTTACAAGATATAATAGTTTGGTCGATTGATGGTCGATTGTGTCATCTGAAGTATCCATTGTTGCATAAAAGACTAACATACAAATGGAATCAATTTACTCGTGCAAATTAGCTGCTTTTAGGCTGGAACAAGGCTAAGCTGTCAAAGGAGCACATTCATTCAAGAAAATGGGAAAAATATATAAGAAGGGCTTAGCATCACACTACCACCATATTTTAAGTTAAACTTTTCTTATTGGAAGAGTATAATGGGATTTTTTTTTAAATGACAGAATTTGACAATTGAATCACCATGAAGAAAGCCTTCGAGACACCTAGAAATGAATTCAGAGATCCAGCCGGCTTCCGCAAATGGACTGATGATATGAAGAAAATAGGATAAGTAAATGTAAAAGCTACAGTCACTCTCAAGTGTGGACCATGGCTGTAGCAACTCAACATGATCGGACCTAGCAAATGCTTAATTGATCCCTTTTTGTCTTGTACAATGACCGCCCAGTTGAAACTATTATGATCTTGTCTCAGCTTCCATTGGATGCGAAAAAAATTCAGAACCGTGACTAGTAGCTGGGGCAGCGTTTGATTCTGAGATTGGAATGTGTAGGTTAATAAAATGAACAAAATATAGCAACAAAACTTTCCTACAATCGTGATTATGCAAAGATTGGCTGTCTTCGATCTGGTGATTTAGCCATTGGTGACTTTTCAATCTAAAAACTTACATCTTGGATATCTTTTGATCCTAGAGAGTAGTGACTTGCTCACCTCGCCCCTTGTTACATTTGACAGAGCTACTAGCTTTATCTGAACTCACCAAGTGGCTGCCTTGGCATTTCAGGTTCAACTTGGCAGAATATGGATGGCACTTTGCAACACGAATTGTATCCAATAGGTACTCAAGAAGTAAATTTAAGTTTCCACATTCCAAGATATACCTAGGTTTTGGCAATGAACTTTAACAACTTGGTATATCTCGACCATTAACGAATTTCTAATGTTGAAGGAATCAATAGAAGTAGCAAAGGGGCGAGAGGAAGAAGTAAATGGAAAGCAAGTAATAGTACATTAGGATTTTATCTCTCCCTTAAATTGTTTTCCGATCAGCTTCAAGTTATATCGGTAGTATAAAGACGGGCAAATCCTGGGAAATTATTTAGTCATTTAGTGGAAGTACTCAGCTGAATTAGAAACAAACAACAAAGAAGATAGGCTAATTCAATTTAAATATCGTCATCAGATACAAAGAAGATAGGCTAATTTCCTTTCTGAATGTAGCAAGCCAAATTAAGACGCAGCTAAACATCTCAGCATTTAAAGTTATACAAAAGTTTCCCTCCGGCGAGGATCACCAGTGAATGATAGAAAGCATATGGGACCGCCATTTGTATACAGACGAATAAAGCGGCCAACGTTACCAAATTGAACGACTGACGAAGCTTACTCAAAAACTTAGTCACAAATTGCAAAGCAAAATTAGGAGTTCAACCACGGAAAGACATTAGGTGATTGTGGCAACCTTGCAGTTAGAACCTCAACCCCTGTCTCTGTTACCTGCACATGATAATTAACACCTCAAGATGATTCCCAAACAGCATCAACAAATTGAATGATTCAGTCCAAGAAAATTAATTAGATTATCGGAGATGCATGAGGTTGTATTATTGTCATTTCAAAGAAAAAGGGATGGAGACGAATTAGCCAAGATGTATTCATCATTTCAGAATTTGTATTAATGTTATTTAAGAATTTGTAACCTGCTTATAAGTAATGTGCCGATAAAGCTCTGATTATATTGTCAACCTGATTGGCTAAGTTGCCCAAGAATAGCACCTAGCCTACATCAACTTGAAATTTGGTCTAGCAAACCAATATAAAAAAGATTGAAAGTGGTCGAATTCATTGCAGACTTGATGTATCAGAAAACTTAGCACCCAATCAAAAAAGAATCGGCTTCACTTTGTCAACTAAATAATTATTTATAACAAATAAAACCCTATCACAAGTTACTCCAAGCGGTTTTACCCATTGATCAGCAGTGTAGATTCTAGAAAGAAATCAGAACTATAGTTCATACAAACAAAAACAGAATGCCATGAAAATATGGATGCAATGACTTGGGTGAACTGGAGTAACTCTGATTAATTTTCAACCAGCAATGGACCTATTCAGTCAACTGAATGAAACAGCTAATTTGGCACCATTAGCATGTTCTTGCAGTGACAAAAGCTTTAATAGTCTGAACATTCGAAGCTTCAAAACTTGAGATCATGTGCATTATCATTAATATCAATATCATGAATAGAGTCCTTAATTTCCTAATTATTATTTCCACAAGTAAAAAATCTCATTTAGCAGACTTTGATGGGATCACATTCCTGAAAAGTTAATTATGATACACAAGGCAGCTAATATTACATAATTTAGACCCCATCAAAAGGGAACAAACTACCACTCTGATTTTATTCCATCTTAAGATACAATGGCATTAATATTTTTCTACCATCGAGTTCAAAATAGCAAAAAGTTAAGGCAGATGTTCAATGGTTGAACCTGACCAAATTTTATCATGTAACAAAAACACAAATTCACATGAGAATCGCAATTGGAAAAGGCAGCTCGACTGGGCAATTTAAATCTTGGGAACAGAGTAGTGCAGCATTTTTGTTGGTTCACTGATTGTAGATCTGGTAAGATGCTTATTTTGTTTTTACCACAACAGTACACCCACACTGGCTTGAAAGAAAGGAATAGAAGAATCTTCCAAAAGCAGTGTTCAGAATATAGGGGTTAGCTTATCTTATTGTGGTTGATTTTTATGGGACAAAGAAGATTATTGTGTTCTCTTTACATATCATCTATTTATTTATGCAATATACTAAAGCTAAAGGAGTGACCTATTGGTTCACCAAACTTCAACCCAGCGTCAAGCATCTTAAGGAGTCTATGCTTGTTACTTGCTGGCGGTTTTTCCATCATCCAGAACAAATCAAATAAAACAGTGTAAGACCATTCGCACCACTTTCAAAGGGGATGTCAACCGTTCAACAGAAAATTTCTAATTTCCATTTAAAACATTCAATAATATAAAGGTGTTACTCACCAAAAGAGTGTGCTCAAATTGAGCACCTCGTTTACCATCTAAAACATTCAATAATATAAAGGTGCTACTTACCAAAAGAGTGTGCTCAAATTGAGCACTTCGTTTACCATCTGCAGTAACTGCAGTCCATCCATCTGGCCATAACCGATCACGCCAGATTCCTGAAGATAAAAACACTTGAACAATATAAATAAATGGTGATATAAACACAGAAATACTAATCAAATCCAAAAAAAATTACCTGCATTGATCATAGGTTCAATTGTAAATGTCTGCCCAGCTTTCATGATACCAACAGCTTTGTTTCCTATTTCAGGTGTCAAGGCAACAATTGCATGCACAGCAACTTGATAAAAAAAGTATTATGGAGTTTTTTCATCTCAGATCTAGATATCTAGTGGGTCATCAACTATCATTGGATATGAGTAGCATAACAAGTCAATGTGCCTCATTCGTAGATGGGATTTTTTTTTTTCCTTCTAAACGTAAGATTGGAAACAAAAAACCAAATATAGTAGAATAGAGCAATCATCTAAAATTGGTTAGCTAGGATACTCCCATAATGAGGAATATTTGGTGCACAGTGAAACAACTCTCCAATACCATGTCCACAATATGATTTCACCTGCATCAAACAATTATATGCTGAAATAAGTCGATGGCAGCATATATTTAAATTGGAGTGTTGTGAAATAGCATACCACTGCTAGCCCAGACATTGTTGCATGACGATTAATAACTTCACCCACATCACGGAATCGAATGCCAGGTTTAACTGAACTTGATGTAAAATAAGTCAGAATCAACTCAAATTGATGAGAAATTTTAGTAATGGAATAGTCTGCTGGACAGAAAGCATGTACATGATGTAATCTTAAAGAAATCTACTATTAATTAAGACATCATCAACTGTCAATGAGTATTAAAAGGATAACCTATAGAAATGGCTTTCTCCAAACATTCATAGGTGCAACGGACAAGATGCCGAGAAGCTTCATCCACTTCTCCAACAAAAAAAGTCTCATTTAGATCACCTATAAAATCAAAACTTGAGAGACTTATATTTACAGTGTACGCAAGAAGAAAGTTTGGAGTGGATTTAAGGTTGACTCACCGTGGACACCTTTATAATATACAGTTACATCAACATTGACAATGTCACCGTCCTCGAGCCTCCTATAGAATCACAACTGAGAATCATGTGCGGTTCAAATTGTATGTGGTAAACAAAAATATACCACTTCATGCAAAAAAACAAAAAAAAACAGTCTTTCCCTTTAGGTACCTAGTAAACAGCTTGAGTAATAAAAATTTAAGATTAAGTGAACAGACGTTACTGGCTTACACATTCTCCAATCAATTCATCTTGGAAGAATGTAATCTCTATTTAAAATCAGTGTTACTTGCATCAAATTTAGGAGCCCATAAGAACCACCCTTAGTAACAAAGATCAAACAACTGAGTTCAGAGAATTTCCAAGTCAAATGATTGACACAATCCATTATTCCTAATCTCAGCTAAAGGTGTAGCATTCATCAAATTACTCATCTAAAAGAGAACTATTGTTAAGTGTGACTCAAATCTGTCCTACCATTATATATTTAAAGGCCACAACGATCAACCTTTAGAAATGTTGAGCCAAAATCTATGCCAAATACACAGATTTAGGAGCATACCTGCCAGGAACCAACCATTTGGATCTAGCATATCAGATCTGAATTGAACTGCTACTGTTGGATATTTAATCTAGTTTGCTAACTTAAGAACCCAGGATCGAGGAGATCAAAGCAAATCAACATGGATTTTATGCTAACAAAATGTACAGTATCTCTGTCCAACACGTGATGTTTGACACAATTGCCCTTTATAATAGTGCAATTGTGTTTACCGCAGCATCTAACCTAAATGGAATAATAGTAGAGTGGTGAATCCAAATATCAAAATGATCTATAGGGTAACGGCTTTTTGTGTTCTGCATTGTGTAATCATTATGTAACTTCTGTGCATCTGCATCATTAGTGATCTTTATCTTCATCCTCACTTGTGGTTTTCTCTCCCATCTTGAGGTTTCTATATAAGTCCTTGTGTGTTCTTGTACCTTCTCTGTTTTTGCAGTGTGTTAGGACTTTGGTATGTCATGTTGGTTGTTCTACTACAGGACAGATCAAACCACCAAGGGCAACTTATTTTGGCTTCATAGCCTTTTTGTCTTGAATTTCCTGACGATTATATTTTAACTACTAAAGTATTACTTTAAACGCCGAGCAACCAAAACAAATAAGAAAATAAAAAAGGTAATCGTTGAGATAATAATGCAAACAAATATCCATGCATATTTCATCATGCAAATCATTTTCCCATTGCATCATCAACGAAGGAAGCTACATTCTATAATATAGCTTGTGGATATTGATAAATTACAAGTTAGTCCCACATCAAATGTTTCAAAAATTTCTTGAACAATAGAAACTAAATGATAGATGTTTTATAAGATTCTTCTTACAACGCTACATAATGGAATCAGATGATTAAATGAAACAATTGTCAGAAAAAGATTGCACCTTGAGTCCGGAATCCCATGGCAGATGACTTCATTAACAGATCTGTAGAATTTCAAAATGTAGAATGCTACAGTCCAACAAAGGCATTTTGGAAACATTCTAATATATGGTGCATTGGAAAAACAACCTACGTGCAGCAAGATTTTGGAAAGAAATGATAATTCAATGGAGACGGATACCCTCCTAGAAAAAGAATAAAAGAAGTTAAAAACCATGTTAATATTATTTTAAACATAATTGAGCAAGTATATCTTTGCAAGCAAGAAGCATAAATAATTTATAAGATTAAGTGAATAACTAGAATACATAACAATTACAAGAATTCAGTGTGACTTCAACTTGCATAAATGTCACAGATGCAGCAAACCTAGATGGGAATTACAAGAGAGAAGATAACATAAAAACGGAATCATTGGGTTTGACTTCAGAGACTTGGCTTCTAAAGCAACACGATCTTAAATTTACACAATAAGAAGTCAATTGTCTTGATATGTCCTGTTTTGCTTCCTTCCAAATAGGGGCACTCCTATGTGCACAGAACAGGTGCATACACTTGGCAATAAGTGAATGTGCATGGAACAAAAAGGAAAGCTAATCAATAAGACCATGCCTTGAACTATTTGCTAATAATATTTACATATAGCACACAATGAAATAGTGAACCCAAAACTTCTCTTCATTTCATGGAAAAAGACACATTACCGGCAGCAATTGTAGCCTGATGAACTACGTCATCAATTTCGTCTGTCGTAATTCCAGGTCGAATTATACGAGCAGCAGCATCTAAAACCTCTCTTGCAATCTGATAATCATAAAGTGGCAATAAAGGGACAATAAATGATTCATGTGGACAAACCAACTAAACAAAATTTAAAAAAAAAATAGCAATTTACTCAACAGCGTAACTTTCCCTAATACCCAAACTATATATCCAAGTTTCATATTTATCAAAACACATACCTAATTCTCATTATACCCCTCCTACACTCCATGTGTGGACTATAATCATCAGCAATCGTCCATCTTGACTCATCAGTTGATTGTTATATATCCAATTGACTGCCCTAGTTGATTAGGGAACTTTCTATGCTCCATCTGTGAACTCTAGTCGACTACGCTACATTTAGGAGGACGCAAGGAGTGAAATGAACTTGATTTGAAGTATGTCTGAGGTGCCTAAGGCTATCAACGCATTTTAACAAAAACTCAGTAATGGACCTTCAATGTTCGGAATTTCAAAATCTTGACATGATCTGAATTAGGGAAGTTCTACGAACTCTTTGGTGGTGTTGGTGAATGAGTTTGACAGACCTAAGCCCTTTAATGAGTTTGTGTCAAATTGACTGAAGATTGTGAAGATTTTAAAAACCCATAACTCTCAATATAGGTTGTGAAATTTAGATCTAAGGGCATGGTTATATCCAAGAGGCTCCTAGGAGTCTCAGGTTCCTATGGTCATCAGTGAGTTTTAGCCATTAAAAGACTTACAATATCTAGAAGTTCAAAATCTTGACATGGTAGTCTTAGGAACCCTTTAATAGTGTTAGTGAGTGAGTATGATTGCCCTTCGACATGAATTTCACAACCTAGTTAAAGAGCTATTGGTTTCTGAACCTTGAGATGTTTTATCACAAGCTCATTAGAAGATCTAGTCCTGTCAAACTCACTCACCAACACCAATAAAAGGTTTCTTAGAACTCCTCTAATCGACAATCTCAAGATTTTAAAATTCAGGACATTATAAGGCCATCAATGAGTTTTGACTAAAACTTATTGATGGCCTTAGGCATCTCAGAAACACTTCAAACCAAGCTCATTGCACTCCGTACAACTTCATGACCATGCCCTCAGACATGAATTGGGAGTAATATATAATCATAAATTTTATTTATCTAAATAAAAATATCATTACAACTTATATCGCTATAAACTCTAAGTAAACAAATATCAATAATATATGAATCATTAGATAATTGGTTGATTATCATAAAAATATTTCTAGCTTATATGTTTATAATATACAATTTTGTAGATATTCAAAAAATAAGATCATTTAAAACTCAAAAACATAAGAG
The DNA here is from genome assembly GCA_037833815.1 of Zingiber zerumbet. Classification (NCBI taxonomy): domain Eukaryota; kingdom Viridiplantae; phylum Streptophyta; class Magnoliopsida; order Zingiberales; family Zingiberaceae; genus Zingiber; species Zingiber zerumbet. The sequence goes on along the minus strand of JBBMJZ010000122.1, from coordinate 16,063,131 downwards.
AATAGTATATTGGTTAAAAGGTGCAAAAGGTTAGATTTTTATATATAGAAAAGTAACAATTGAAATAGGTAGGATAGCCTGACTTCATTCTAATGTAATTTCTACTGTTATCACAAATCTTAAATAAACAGCATCACCAAACTCCTTGTATCAAAACAATTTCTTTCCTGAAGAGATGTGGTTTCGTCCTTTTCCTTACCTACCGTCCTCTGCCATGGATGCACCACACTTTACAGAAGCTAATAATTCTCAGCAATGGGCAAATGGATGTATCAAGACTCAGAGGGCCCACCCATTCTGCGACTGCTAAGACCAACAACAGGATACAGTAGGAAGATGAAGACAATAATACCGAGTAAATTTTTTGCAGATCTTGGCAAGCCACTACAGTGATCAACATTGCCTTTGGATCACTATGACATGGTCTGACATCGTCGCGTGACTTTTGCTAGAGACACTTTGTCAGACTCTAACTTGGAGGAGACCTAACAACAAGATCCCATTCCACTCTCTCGTTAGTGATCGGACCAGTCGCTGGTACCACCTCTCTCCAATTGCCAACTTCATCAAGGATCGCCTCAACGCTACCTACTGGGCCTTCTTTACCCATGAGCACTGCTGAGCTCCATCCCTGACAATGCTCCAGTTAATGGAAGTATTGTGAATCCATCAAAGGCTGGCTACATGTGTGTTCAAACTTCAAAGGATGATTTAGCGTTCATCTGCTTGCTTTCTTCCAGTTAGTGCCACCAAGATAGGCAAAGTCCAGATATAATGACACTCAAGAAACTTCTTTGCTGGTTGTCACAGAGGACAAAATACCCGAGAAGAACAAAAGAAAAGGAAATCGTTTGTGAATGGACGATTGGATTTGCTTTCTAATGAGGGAATGGGCGGGTGTATGGTCCAATTTATCCATATGAGAGCATAGAGGTAGGGGAAAGGCAGGAAGTTTCCTTCTTAGAAATAAATAGTGGTGATCCATCTTTTCCCATTAATGTCTTAATGTGATTAATGTCTCTTCCATTCTCTTGGCATTAATCTGAATGTGATTAATGAAACACTCAGATTTTTCATAAAAACATTATTTACCTTTTAACCAATGACGATCCATTTGCTGCTGATGAAAAAAAAAAAAGAGAAGAAAACCATGCCTGTGTGGTACTTCCACAACATCCTAAAAATTCTGAAACATGCTCTGAGAGCAAGGAACTTGTCTGTTTTCTTAGCATATAATAGATATATGAAATAGAGAAGCTCAGTTACAGATTACATAGTTACCATATAAAGAAAAGGACATAGAGTACATTCTGGTAATTTAGCAGAGCTAGTCACAAGACTTAGTTAGAAACAATAAAATAGGATAAAATTATTTAAATATAGATGATAATATAATAGAGAATCGAGCCAATAGCATAGGAGGCTTTGACTCCGCGTAGTGGGATAAAGGTTTTGTTATTGTTGTTGTAATATAATAGAGCTAGTCTACATACCATCAAGAAAAATTCCTACTGCTGCATAGTCCTTGTGAAATGTCGAACAACAAAATGGTGAACTCCACACTGAGGTGGGAACAAGATATGACAAGCTCCATAATGTTTCCAGTCAACTATGCAGCAATTGAAATAGGTCCAACTGACAAACATTCACAATGATGGAGCACCAAACTAACCAAAGAAAGTGCAGCCAGGCTTATGAAAAAGTCCACAAGACCTGCAACAGTCTACTAGAAAGGGAACTGGCCAACTACAACTAAAAATCAATTGAGCAAGACCATGACCAAGGCATAGAAAACATAACATAAAGTAAATGCCAACCACCACTTGCACTAGGGCATGTAAAAAAATAAAGAATGCTCGATGAATCTACTACCTTTGAACATCAGAAGCCTAGTAACGGAGCATGTTTCCACCAAAGAACCAGTGTATTAAACTTGCATGCAAAACTAGCATGATAAAACCTTGACCCAAATGATCATGTGGGATGACTAAACAAGTCAAGAGCAGACATCATCCACAATGCAGTGAGAAAGGATGCCCCTGTTTGAGCAATTGGACAAGAGGTTGAGCAAGGATCATCACTAAATCGGCCCACTAGGGATTGGGTCAATTGGAATGCCACAGACCACCATGAAGCTTCCACTTCAGTAAGGACCCAACGAAACATCTACTAAGCCACAAAGAGTTGCCAACCTATGAGCATTGATGAAGATACTAACTGAAAAGAAATCACAAACAGACCAAATGCATTTCCAAGACAAGGACAAAATACAGCCAAGTGCAACCGGCTCCCACAACCCCATTGTAAGCTATATTAACATATGAACTACTAAAATTCTTGGTTGAGGATGATCATTACTCCCTTAATGGGCGAAACAAGATTCATCACCCAGGAGAATTAATTAAGAAAACCCCTGAGAGAGGACTTGTTTAAGTGTAAGCCAAGTAATATTATTAAGGCCATTTCATAGCCAAGTAGGATGATCGCTACTAATTTGGTTAGGCACCAGCTCACCACATCAATGGCATGCATGTAACAATCAATTGTGCTCGTCTCTAACAAAGGCAAATTGAAAACCCACTATTAGGTCAGAGAAAAGCTTTTGTTGTTATTCATGGAAATAAGGGGAGCCTAACCATAATAGCAAACTTTTAATAGTAACAAATCCTCCTTGATTATCTCCCAAGAGCCAATAAAATTCAATATTGAAACCATCAGGCTTAGGGCTCTAAAGCTTCCCCATACTTCGAATGGCATAAAAAAAATCTCCTCTTCACTGAATGGGGAAAATCAGAGAATTTGGAGACTTGCCATGATCAGGAAAAAGGGATGGGGATACCCACACAACATAGAAAAATGCCTGAAGGCTGCAAGAATGCACAAGTAATCCATGAGTTTGAACCCTTGAAAGTGGAGATAACATTCCTTTGCTTTCGGTCATTAGCAACCATATGAAAGTATTTCGAGTTCTCATATTCCTCCTTAGCCCACCTGAGTTTCACCCTTTGTAGCCAATGCCAAGCCTTTCCTATGTTTTTAAATTCTGACTGCACAATTACCTTCCTAGAGAACTTGCCAAGTAGAATTCACAATATCCCTTTATATCTTATCCATTAAGTGACAACCTGAACGCTGAGTAGATATGGGAAAATGTCATTTTTCACAGCATTCCTTTCAATGATTATAAGTGAAATGTGTCAAGCAGATATGGAAAAAGAATTCATTGGACCTGAATGTTCTACACGAGCAAGTTTATGGAAAAGAAATCGCCACCACACCAATAATGAGGTGATTAAATTTCAAATTTTTATTCCCATGAATTATCAACATATGGGTTTTATAGACATTTCATTTAATATCAAATCCAGGTTAAAACATGCAAATTGCATCATGTTTTTCAATCTCTCACGGAACTAAATTGAAACATTTTGGAAATTAAATATTTCTTTTATAATTTTCTGTACTTTGTCTGGTAGGACCAATATCTTCCTATATTTCAATGCCAAATTCTGAAATCAAGAACAAAAAAAAAACCCAACATGACTATATAATACTCAAATTTATGGAACCTAAGCTTTGTTTGCTCCAAGGGTACACAATAATACGTAGACAGAAATAAGAAACCACATGCAAATATTGGATTGATTGAATTACCCGGCATGTTTCTCTCATTCGCTCAATTTGCTCAGGCGTCTTGATCTTTAACAATTAGGACAAAGAAATTATCAGATAATTTGAAGATAAGGAGTAATTAATCAAAAACTAGTATAGGCTCTAAAGACAGTATCTTGCTCACCTCCACTATATTCTGGAGGTCACTGCTGGGTTCAATCTTTGGGATACCCTGCCAAAATTTACATAAATGAGATAATTGTATATTTATAGAAACAAATTATATAAAACCATCAAAGAAGAAAGTTCTAAAAGCAAATTACAGCTCTCATCTTGCCGTTAACATCAGGTTTTAATAACCATTTTAATACCTGTAACTTCTTTAATCACTTTAACCATCTCACGACTTTACATGTTAGTTCTACATAGCAAATTCAGAGCTAATCAACTAAGATGTAAAATATATTAATTTACGCTTAAGAATTTTGGATCAGTAGTTAATGTGTCAATTCTCTTAGCTAGGTAGGTTATGACATAGTAAACACTGCACCATCTTAGTTATTGCTACTTAGATTTCAACACAGTTGAGTTGACATTGGGCACCTTCATTTATTGCATGTATAATTTTAGACAACCATATTAGAGACTTAGGTCAGCACCCATTTTGGATACTCGTACCAAAGTCCCTATAACATAGATCTTAAGTTGGAATGTTTAAAAGGGACGGCAAAGCATTTCAATGATATTGAGTGGTATTGAATTTCGATGATTTGCCGAAACAATACATTTCAACTGTTTCGCCTGGCACACAAGATTTCAAACCATGGTCCTCTTTTTTACATCCCAACAGTAATTAGAAGTACGGAAACAATGAAGTATGACAAGAAAAGAAATGATCAGACTTACACTATCTGCCCAATCTGGTTTTTCAATTCCCTCTGGTACCAAACGCTGCTTGGATATTGGATATGGCCTTAATATTCTATAAAATTGGAAAATGCAAGTTCCACAAAAAGCAAAACATAAAAGAATAATTTAGACCCATCAGAAAGAGTAATTTAGATTTCAGAGCTTAGCTCAAAAAACAATGTCAAAATGGTAGCATTTGTAGCTAATAGAGAAAGCTCCAACAAATGGAACCAATATGATCTTAATGATCATCAACTTTAGTAATTTTATAGCCTGACAAGAGCTGTACTGCAAAGCTAACAAATAAGACACTCTTGAGAAAGTTCAATGGGATAAAATGTAGTACAATGCAATTGAAATACTATCAATTGATTGCAGAACCAAAAGAGGTGCCCACAATAACAAATAACATTTATAGTTAATTACGCCTCAAACTACATCAATTAGAGGAAGCTTGAAGAATATTTTTGTATTCATATCTACCACTCATGAGGACGATAAAGTATTCCTTGTGGTTCCAAGTTCATGCAACACAGTATTCAACCAACTTGCTCAGAAGTAGAACTGGACAAGATTGCACACACATACATACATATACATGCATACACACATATATATGTATGTACGTGTATATATATACATATACATATATATGTGTGTGCATACATATATACGTACATGCATAAATATATGTGTGTGTGAGTGTGTGTGCATATATATACACACATACATATATATCTATATATATATAAAGTTCTCCATAAATTCATGGATATCAAGCTAAGGTAATTCCTTCTAGGGACAAACATGAATTAAGATGGAAACAAAAGAATACCCTGTCCAATCAAAATGGGGAAGTTGAGATGTTCGAGTTTGGCCTTTCCTTAAGCAATATAGCCAACCATCAGAAGACTGGTTGGATGGAACACTTCCGCTAACGTTTCCCAAGTTTGATCCAACATGTACGGACTTATGAGAGCTCCAAGAAGCTTTAAAACAATCTTGTGTGCTGCAAGTTTAATGTTTTGAACTTAATAGATATAAAACATATAATCTACCAGATCAGAAGGGAAACAGATAGTATAAGAACTTAAAAGCAAGTCAAAGATTCAACCAATCCTGGAACCAGAGCTTAGAATTTTCTTTTTCTTTTTTCAAAGATGTCCCTTTATAATGAAATGAGAACCCTCCAAATATAGTAACAAGATTTAAAACATAATAAATAAGGCAGAAAATGTGACAAACCAGAATGCAGCACCTTGTCGAGGTAGCTTTAGCTCCACACATTTGGGGCATCTACATAGAAAGCACAAAATGTCATATCATAAATAAAGTACTTACAACGAACAGGGTATATTCAAAGATTACATGTGACAAAATTTAAAAAATTGAAAATAACATATCCAAATATGCAATACAATGAAGTACGAATATGAAATCAACATGGCTGTTAATTATATGTTTTTTCCTACTGTAATCCCTCATGTCATTCATAGGAATTCATCATCATTCAAATTTTAATTTTTTTTCTTATCGATTCTAAAGTGTAAAGATAGTGTCAAAGAATACCATATACTCAGAAATACATAGAAGCTTAATTTCACAATATGCAAACAAGACATATTGTGCCGTCATCACATATTATGAGATTGATTGCAATGTATTATAACCCAATATTCCTCAAATATTCAGTAATTTCTAGTTGACTCAAAGGACCTGCTGATTAACCCACATATCTCTTCAATCCCATTAGAAAGACAGAACAATAAACTTGAGTTAATAAAAATTGAAATCAGAATTTAATTTTTGAAACACTAGTGACCAGCATATGCAACAACCTTCTCAAATAAATTCAACGATTCATTAATCCATAATGTTGAAATTGATCGAAGCACTTACTGAAGAAAAGCGGGTTTGCCACAACGAACACAGGAAAGAGATGATTCAGTTGGTGAGCTCGAATCCTTATCCATCAGGGAAAAAGTTCTGTATCATCAAAAAGAAATTCATATGAATTCCACATCATATTCAAAAAGAAAAAAAATGAAATATAATTCAAAATTTTCAATTCCTACAAAGAGATTGAATCTCGAACTTAGGCATAGAAAACATTACAATAGAGAACTTAAGCAGAAACGCGAGAAAAGGCCCGCATTCAAAATGAACAAATATTCAATTCGGTAACCAACTTAGAATTAAAGACTTTTTCCATCAAGAAAATTCCAAACTTGCAATCCAAAGCAACAAGAAAACACCAGAAACTGAATCATCTTATTCAAAGATGGAGAGCAAATCACGAATTTAGCTGGACCAAGGTAAAAATGAAGGGAAACAATAAAGTAAAAAGAGGTATCTTACTGGAGTATTCGGATACTAATTAGTAGCCCTGGAGGAAGGAGAGCGATATGGCGGATCGAGGGACTAGGGTTTTGGCGAGGAAGAAACGACGACCAGAAATGGACAGGGCCTTTTAAACAAAAAAAGTAATTGGACTTTTATGCCCTCAGGGGAAAAATCAAATTTGAAAATATTTTTTCCTTACCTTGAAAATTAGGTTTATCAAAACAAAAATATTACCTCAAATTTTATAACTTTGTTTTATTTAATATTAAATACGATGACTAGCGGTGTAAAACGACGGCTCTTGATCCGGTCAAGCACGTGGCCCTCATTTTTTTAAGTAAGTTGTAGTTTTATTTTTTTGGGTAATTTTCTAAAGAGCACAGCATTTTATTCTTCTCGAAGAGTGCACCTAATTCACTCTTTTCTTCTCTGTACTCCTTTTGCAGGTAAAATTCTCTTTTTTATTTCCTCTCTGCTCTTTTCTCCCTTCTATTTTCTTTTTTTTTTATCATGCTGAAAATAGCACAACTTAAATCTCTCTTCTATTTTTTTTTTATTATTTTTATCATGCTGATTTTTTAACATCAACACCACACCTTATCTCTCTTCTATTTTTTTTTTATCATGCTCATTTTTAAACATTAGCACCACAACTTATACACCAATACTATCAATAATATTTTTCAAAAACAATAAAGAATAGCATATTTGGACTCCGAAAAACTTAGAAACTCACAGTAGTTAAAATGAGTCTAATCAGGGCTCTCTAGGTCATCAACGAGTTTTAATCAAAATCTATTGATAAATCTAAGAGATTTAGATTTCAAAAAAATTGACATATAATATAAGAGGATAGTGCAGTGAAGATATTAGTAGTATTTATGTTTGGTTCTGACATCTCTACAATAAATTATACGTATGTATCAATTGTTTTAAAATCATAAAATTTGAAAATTTTCTAATCACTGTTGTTAATGACTTCAAGTTTGTATCTCTAGGCATTTATAGACTATGAGGCACTTCAGAAACCTGTAGCACTTAGAATGTGTTCGATCAGAGCTCTTTAGATCCATCATGAGTTTTAACTGAAATCTATTGATGGACCTGGGGGATTTGAATTTATAAAAAATTGACATTGAATGGAAGAGCTGAGTGTACAGAACATAGAAATGGTGTGTAAGCCTCATCCTAAGCCTCGTACACGAAATTATAATTGTGTGTGAATTGGCACACACTCTAGTGCTAGTTTTGGAATTTTAGCACCACAATGGTACTGATCTTTTGAAACTAACACTAGAGTGTTATGTTCTTCTCACAAAGATGGTGTAGTGTTGATCTTCCAAAACCAGCACCATAATATTCTGAAAGTTTGAAAATCTTTTGAGCACTACTAGAAAGGCTTTCAAACAATAAAGGAGGGCATATTTGGACTCCAGTGTATTCCATCGAAGTTGGAATGGGGTCCTATCATATCTCTATAGGTTCATCAATGGATTTTGACTAGTCATTAATGGATCTAGAGAGCTCTAATTGGATCTATTTAAAGTTCATCAATGGATTTTGACTGAAGTCATTGATGGATCTAGAGAGCTCTAATTAAATCCATTTAAAGTGTTTCAAGTTTCTGAAGTGCCCCAAAGTCTATATGTACCCAGAGATATCAGCTTAAAGTCATTAACAACAGATCAAAAGGTTTTCAAAAATTTTGACTTTTAAGGTAATTGGCACATACACCTTACTTATTGATATGAGACCAGCAGAGCAAACTCCTAGAGGTCATACCTTTTGCCTTAGATATCAGAACGAGGCGTTCTATGCGCTAAATCAAAGTTCGTTCAGAGATCTACATTTATTACATGGTGGAACTTATAACATGTTAGTCTTAGGTCCAAAAAATATCGTTTAGGGTTTTTTTGGAAGCTCCAAATTTTTTTATTACTATTTTTATTACATTATGGTCTTGGTCTTCCAAGAAGAGCACCACAATGGTGTTGATCACCCCTTGAGAAAAATATAACACTCTGGTGCTGATTTCGAATGATTAACACCACTATGGTGTTGATCTTTCGAAACCAATATCACCCCTTGTAAGAAGAATATAACACTCTGTTGCTAGTTCCGAAAGAGCACCGCTATGGTGTTGATCTTCCAAAATCAACACTAGAGTGTGTTAATTGACACACGATCATAATTTCGTTTATGAGGCTTAGGATGAGGCTTGCACACCATATCTCCCTTCTCCACACTCAACTCTTCCATTACATGTCAATTTTTCATAAATTCAAATCCCCTAGGTCCATCAAAAGATTTCGGACAAAACCAACGATGGACTTAGAGAGTTTCTGAAGTGCTCCGGAATCTATATATACCCAGAGATATCAACTTGAAATTATTAGCAGTAGTGATGAGAAAGTTTTTAAAGTTTACGACTTTGAGGTAATTGTCATTATAGGGATGTCAGAACCAATATGTACACCATAAATACCTTCACTACATTGTCCTTTTCCATTACATGTCAACTTTTCATAAAATCCAAATCCCCTAGGTCTGTCTATAAATTTCGGTCAAAACCCACATATTGATAGACCTAGAGAGTTCCGATTGGACTCATTTCAACTTCTGTGGGTTTCTAGTCCAAATATGTCTTTCTTTACTATTTTTTAAAAAAACTACTGATGGTACTGGTGTTTAAAAACAAATGCCACAGTGATGTTAGTGTTTAAAAATTAGCATCATAAAAGAATAAAAAATATAAGAAAGGAAAAAAATGCTACATGCAAATGAGAGAAGGAAGCAAAAGGTGATTTCACTCCCCTAAGTGGTCTAGTATCGTCAACCCCATAGCAAAATACAGACAGGTAAATTAGGTACACAGCAGGCCCCCAGGAGGGAGGGTATTCTGCAGTTATTCTGAGATTCAAACTCATGCCCAAGGAAGCAATTATGTCTCTTAGTTACCAACTACACTACGCCCTAGGGGCATACAGAATGCAAAGGAAAGAAAAAATGTGGATCCACCACATTAGCGGCCCCGCCCCTTATAACTGCCCACACTTTTAGGAGGGAGTAAATCAGGAGCGCAACGCCCAAATGATGGCGGGGCTTTAGGCAGGAGATCAGAGCTGACCCTGAGGTGGTCAACATGGGGCCGACGCACAGAGCCCCATTTTATGGTGGGCCCCTTTTTTTAGATTTTATAGCAAAGTTGACCTATATTAAAAATTTAATTAAAAGGGTCTACTTGTAAATTATAAACTATTATGGACTTTTTTTGTAAAAGTGCCAAAAAAAATTAACAACGCAGTGGATATTTCTTCTTTCTTCCTCCACAGTTTCACAAAACCTAATGGTTCCGACTTTTGCAGTTTTGCTCTTCGGCAAAGGCTTGACAGGGACGTTCTCTTGGAATCTTCCCTAAACGGCTAAACTTTAAGAATTTCCACAAGAGAATCAAAGGTAAATTCTCTAATATGCAATTCTTCCAGTTTCCCCTCTAATTGGAGTATTGGACTATCGTATTCATATTCCTTCTTTTTCTTCTCATATGTTTTACTTAGTAAGGACTTTATATGTGGAAATTGCATATTCCTTCAGTCCTTCTTAATTCTTATGTGGAATATTCCTTTTTTTTCTTGCCGTGGATTTCAATCAAAATCTGAAAATGATCTATTGATTTGATCCCATATAAAAACAATGTTTCTCTAGTTCTTCTACTGCACCTTAGTTTCTGAAGCAAAGTGATGGCCATGAATTCCTCTGTTTCCACTGAAAACTTTTGCCAAACTGCTGAACCTGCATTGAGCCTTTGTTTATTATAACCATTACAGTATGATTTTTTTTTGAATGTTTCTTCCAAAAAATTATATATATAGCGAAAAGGAATAATAGAAACGAACCATGACATATATTTATTATATAGATTCAGCGCAATTAAAGTGAGATGTCTAGGACTAGAGAAGGAACCTACATAATAATAGGAGAAGCAATTCAATAACAAAGGCTGCCAAAAGTTTATGTCCTTTATATAATTGTATTAGTTAGCATTGATGGTCCCCTTCAATTAGATTGGTTGCAAAATGAACATTTTATAATAAATACTTGTCTAATATCTATAATAAGTGGTTGTTTGAGAGTTTGATTTTTATTTTTTGTAGAAAATTAGAATGTCTGATACTAGGAAGTATCTATCAGGACATGATAAGCGGAAAAAAAGAAAAAAAATTGAAGAATTTATTGAGACTCAAAGAGGGGCAATTGACAGATTTGTTGTCAAAGAATCAAAAAATTCATCACTTGAAGATTTGGTTAATGAAGAAAAACAAGAAAACAATGGTAATGAATTAGATGAAGGCTTAGCCATTGAAAATGATATAGAGGGAGATGTGAATGAGATTGAAGGCAATGAAAGTGGTGATGACTTAGACTTTAAAAATAATTATTCTGAAAGTGATAATGATGCTATTAATGAAGTGAATGAAGAACCAAGTTCATCAATTCCACTTGACATTTTTTATCCTAAAAATTGGGAGAATTTAGATCCCAAGTGGAAGGATCAATTAGTGGAAAAGGGCCCTATAAGAGATGTATTAACAGGGAAAGGTCCCAAAGATAGATCAAATAGACGATTCTCTTCAGATTTCTATACTCGGATTTTGCCAAATGGTCAAAAGCACCATAGAGATTGGTTGGTCTACTCACAAGCACTTGATAAAGCATTTTGTTTTTGTTGCAAGTTGTTCAAAAGGGGGCCTCAACCAAGTCAACTAGCAAATGAGGGATACTGTGATTGGGGGCATCTTAGTAGCAAACTTAAATAACATGAGACAAGTATTGAACATGTCAATTATTATGCTAGCTAGTTTGAGTTGCATCAGGTTAGTGAAGGGTACAATAATTGATCATGCTATTCAAGATCAAATCACAAAAGCAAAAGAGCATTGAAGGAAGGTATTACACCGATTACTTTCACTTGTGAGATTTTTGGCTAAACAAAACATAGCATTTTCCGGTAGTAATGAGAAGCTTTATGATGATAACAATGAAAATTTTATGGTTGCTGTTGAGATGACTGCCAAGTGGGACTCAGTGATGAAAGAGCATCTTGAAAGAAATACACATCATCACTATCTTAGTCACAAAATTCAGAATGAATTGATATGTTTGTTAGCTTCTGAAATCAAGAGTTCTATTCTTCAAAACATTAAAGAAGCTAAGTTCTTTTCTGTAATTTTTGATTGCACACCTGATGTTAGTAACCAAGAGAAAATGATTTTAGTTATAAGATGTGTTAATGTTTCTACCAGCCCAATGAAAATAGAAGAATACTTTTTTGGAATTTTTGAAAGTGGATGATACTTTTTGGAGTTTTTGAAAGTGGATGATACAACGGGACAATGATTGTTTGAAAAACTACAAAATTTGTTGAAAAGTTTTAATCTTAATATTGATAATGTGAGAGGACAGGGATATAATAATGGGGCAAATATGAAAGGGAGATACCAAGGCGTACAAAAAAACTATTGGATATAAATCCTAGAGCATTATACACTCCATGTGGATGTCATTATTTGAATTCCACACTTTGTGGCATTGCAAATTCTTGTGGGAAAGCAAAAGACTTTTTTTTTAGTAATACAACGGATTTATACAATATTTTCTCATTCTACAAAGAGGTGAAAGGTTTTGATGGATCATATGATGATAAAAGGTTTAACTCTCAAGCTATCGTCAATCATTCGATGCGAAAGCCGAATTGAAAGTGTTAAAGAAGTGGTATTTCAAGTTCAACAAATCAGAGAAGCTTTACTTCAAGTTGCAGCAGGAAAAGACACTAACTCTAAAATAAGGAGTGAAACTATGTCTTTAGCAACATTTGAACTTGGAAATTTTGAGTTTTTAGTGGGTATGATTATTTGGTATGACATATTAGGCAAAGTTAACATTATTAACAAAAGCTTACAATCTTAAAGCATACTTATTTACGTTGCTATGACCAAGATTATGGGGCTAATTGCTTCTTTTGAAGAATATAGAGAATTTGGATTTGGACAAGCCATCAATACAGCAAAAGAACTTACTTCAACAATGAAAATTGATCATGTTTTTCCTACAAACAAATATATAGAAAAAGACATTTTGATGAGGTTACATGTGCGTCTTCCAAAATACCTCAAGATCTGCCGAGAAGCTTTTAGAGTTTATTATTTCTTATATATAGTAGATCAAACAATTGAATCATCGAAGAAAATGTTTGAGCAATATGAGGAATATGAATATCCTTTTGGATTCCTTTTCATAGCTGAGAAGTTGAGTTCATTGATTTATGAGGACTTGAAAGCTCGTTGCGAGAATCTTGAAAGGAAAACTACAAATAAAAGATAGTACAGGACAAGATATTTCAGATTTGGATGAAGATAACTTATGTCAAGAATTAAAAATCATAAGCATATTCTACCAAAGGAAACAAAAACAACAAGTGAAATACTATTTTTTTTTTTTTTTGTAAAGAATGAATTATTTTCCGAATTCATTCATTGCATACAAGATATTATTGACTATTCCGGTGACTGTTGCATTTGCGGAAAGAAATTTTCTAAATTGAAATTGATGAAATCTTGTTTTAGATCAACCATAACCTAAATAAAATTGAATGCATTAGCTATGATTTCTATTGAGAGCGAGTTTTAGAAAAATTGATTGATGGATTTACAAAAAAAAATACAAGAAAATTAATTTTTCATAGATAATTATATTGTAATAGTTATTTTTCATTTTCTATGATGTAATGACACTGATTATTAGCAATATCGATTATAATATTGTCATTATTATAAATCTATTCTATTAATGAAATTATTTTTATAACATGAATTTTATTATTTTTTATATTAATACAAAGTTTTTTTTTCACCAAATCCTTGAAATTCTAGGGTGTCTATATATAGAAGA
>JBBMJZ010000122.1:16019005-16030838 GCA_037833815.1 Zingiber zerumbet | reverse complement strand
TGAGAAGGTAAAAGTATGTAAGAGAAAAGAAAAAGATTAATTTAAAGCGCTTAGATCGTGAGGAGAAATTAGAAGGAGAAATTAAAAACGAGAGAGGAGGGAATTAAAATCAAGAAAAAAATTCATGGGAGATTAAAACTCGCTTCTCCCTATATTGGTGAGAACAGTAAAAAAGAGTGTTGACTCTGATACCATGTTAGAAGAAGAATAGGGAGAAAGAAAGAAATAATATGAGAGTAATAAAATCTATTGTTCATTGATATTTACCCAAAAAATAATACAACATATAATGTTTTAAAAAGTACTTGGTCAATTGATTAATTAATAAATAACATAATTATTCTAAGAATTATTCTAATAATTATAACAGAATTATTAGAATAATCCAAATACTAAAATGATTTGATTTGGTAATTTGATTCGGTCAATTTTGATAATTATGTTTTATCTCTTTTACTCCCGAGGTTTCAGGAAGCGGAGTTGGTTGTCACCATACTGGTTGACAAAGGAGCGAGCGACAACATCGCGTCTTCGGAGTTGAATGCAAGTCTCTTGAGCTTCCTATTTTATCCTTCGATTTCTTGGTCTGTTTTCCCCCCTTTTGTTCTTATTGATTCTCTCGAGGTTTCAGGAAGTAGAGTTGGGTGTCACCATGGCGAGCGACAAAGGAGCGAGCGGCCGCATGGCGTCTTCGGAGTTGAATGTAAGTCTCTTGTGCTTCAGATCTCGTCCTTCGATTTCTTCTTTTGATTTCTCTTCTTCTTCTACTTCTTCTTCTTCTTTTAGGATAGCCATATGACATCTTTGGAGTTGGGTTTAAGTTTTGCGCTTCCATTCGATTTCTTTTTCTTCGTCTTTATTAAATTATGGATTCTTCTTGTGAGGTTTCAGAAAGCGTTTTCGGAGTTAGGTGTAAGTGTCTTAGCTTCCTATTACGATTTCTTCGTTTGTTTTTCCCCTTTTTTCTTACAGATTCTCCCGAAGTTTCAAGAAGCGGAGCTGGGTGTCACCGTCGCGGGAGACAAAGGAGCGAGCGGCTGCATGGCGTCTTCGGAGTTGAATGTACGTCTCTTGTACTTCATATTTCGTCCTTCGATTTCTTTTTTTTTTCTTCTTATGGATGACCACATGACAGTCTTTGGAGTTGGGTTTAAGTCTTGCGCTTCCATTCGATTTCTTTGTCTTTATTAATTTATGGATTCTTCTTGTAAGTGTCTTGATCTTCCTATTACATCCTTCTGTTCGATTTCTTCATCTGTTTTCCCTCCATTTTTTCTTATATATTCTCCCGAAGTTTAAGGAAGTGGCGTTGGGTGTCACCGTGGCGGGAGACAAAGGAGCAAGTGGCCTCATGACATCTTCTGAGTTGAATGTAAGTTTCTTGCACTTCAGATTCCGTCCTTCGATTTCTTTTTTCTTCTTCTTCTTTTTCTTCTTATGGATGACCACATGACGTCTTTGGTGTAAGTGTCTTGATCTTCCTATTACATCCTTCAATTTCTTCGTCTGTTTTCCCCCTTTTTTTCTTATGGATTCTCCCGAGGTTTCAGGAAGCGGAGTTGGGTGTCACCGCGGTGGGAGACAAAGGAGCGAGCGGCCGCATGGCGTCTTCGGAGTTGGGTATAAGTCTCTTGCGCCTCCTTTCTCTTCTTTCGTTTTCTTCTTTCGATTTCTCCTTCCTTATTTCTTGTTTCTTATGGATTCCTGTTGAGGGTCCAGAAAGCCTGTTCGGAGATGGGTGTCACCATGGCGGGTGATAAAGGAGCGAGCAGCAGCATAGTGTCTTCGGAGTTGGGTGTCACCATGGAAAGCGATAAAGGAGCGAGCAGCAACATAATGTCTTCGGAGTTGGGTGTAAGTCTCTTCTTTATATTTATTTTTCTTATATATTCTCGTTGAGGTTTGGTTGTCGAGCAAGCGCAAGAAATGCCTGAGAATTCAGCAGAAGACGCCAAGGTCAAATTACTTCAAAGTCTCTAGGACGAGCATGACCGATTAGTCATGAAATATAACGAGGAGCATGCTGAGCTTCTTAAAAAATATGCCAAACTATATGAACCCCTTTATGAAAATGTATTATCTCTCTCGATATATATATATATTTTTTGATATATAGTATTCTTATTTATTTCTATTCATAAGTCATAACAGAGATACGAAATTGTTAATGATGTGCCAAATTTTTGGTTCGGTGTACTCCAATCTAGGGGTGGGCATAAACCGACCGCACCGAAAAAATCGACCAAACCGAAAAAATAGAATCAACAAAAAAACCCCGAAAAAACTTTCTTTTCAATTTTTTTCGGTCAAAATTTCCAATACTATTTTCACTCTTTCTAAAATATTGCACATATATTTAGGTCGTTAATAATTTACTCATAGTTGTATGAACCATACATTTGAGTCTTTAATGTTATTTTATATATTTAGTAGTAACAAGATAAGTTATCTTATTTAATTATTAGAATTACTTCTTTGATATTAGAACAATTTATATTTTATTATCGTTGAGTAACTTGATTCTATATTTTGTATTACACTAATCAAATAAGTAATAGTTTAATTAAGTATTACAGTCATATATAATCGATCGAAAAATGGACTGTATTATAAAAAATGCACCGAATCGTAATAAAAAATAGTTGAGTTTTGGATCAAATATTTTCAAATTGAAAATTGAAAAACTGAACCGTAGTAGAGCAATCCAAACCGAACCGACCGATGCCCACCTCTACTCCAATCTGTTGAAGCGACGGGCAACGAGGTAATTCTACAATATAAATTATCTTTAATATATCAGTTATTATTATTTTTTTTACAGTTGCTTTTATGCATTTGTTATTTAGATTTCTGACAGGGATGCACAAGTTCTTGAGTATCTAAAAGATATCAGATATATTCAACTTGACAATGATGGATATAAATTAGAATTTGTGTTTGCTCCGAATCCGTATTTTCGGAATTCGGTACTAACAAAGATTTTTAATTTTGCTGTGCCGGAAAGATGAATACACTCACTCCCAGTACTCCCGTCAATCTGTCCCAGGACCAACACGGAGAAGATAAATCACGGACGACTACTAGCTGAAGACTGCAACATATGATCCATTTTTACTTGATTCAATCGGGTACATTTATAAATATTAATGTTTTGGTTATTTTTTTATTATAATTTTTAATTGAATTTCTAGTTTTTGTTTTTTAGGACTGAAATACAATGGGTTCGAGTTAAATCCTTGACAAAGAAAGTGACCACAACAACAAAAAGAGGCGTGCCACAATTCAAAATTAAAAAATGTGCCAGTTTTTTCAAATTCTTTCACTCAATAGTCAGTGTTGAAGACGATCATAATTTCCATATGATGGGGAAGCATTACAACATCGGGTAAAATTTTATTTTATTTTTCCAAAATATAAATTTTATTTACATAGAAATAATATATATATTTTTATTTTACATGGATATAATACAAAAGAAAATCATCCTTATGTTTTCCTATCCTTCGAAGCTAAAAAATTAGCTCACAGAAGGAACGAGGATGAAAGAGGATGACTAGCGATGCCGCTTTAGGTAGATTTCAGGTTTTATATATTTTGTTGGTCGTTGATTAGTCATTCTAATATTACACTTCATTTCATTGCAGTTTCGTGTCAAGAAGAGGAGCAACCGGGTGAAGGAGTTTGCATGAAAACTTTGAACTTGTCATGAATGATTGGTTTTCTCATTTCTGGTTCGGAGTTTGCATGAAAACTTTGAACTTGTCATGAATGATTGGTTTTCTCTTTTCTGGTTAGGAGTTTGCATGGATTTGTGAGAATGTTATTGGATGCTAGGGTTAATTACAAAAGTGTTTTACTGTTGTACCGTAGCTCAAGGGCTAACCTAATTCATTTATGGATCTACTTGTTCAAGACAATTGATTCTATCGCTCAGTTTCGTCAAATTTTGGATCGCCTAACAAGACTATCGACTCGATTTAATTTTGACCTCTTAATTGAATCTTTTGAATTAATTGACTTAATACACTTTACATATGATTTTTGACTTCACCAACCAACTTAACTTATTTTGTGTTGACAATGCAGTTTATTTGACCCGAGTGGCCCAACAAATTTGTGTGACTCCTCATCAATTCATATTACATTAATGATCTATCCGATGTAAATCACTTGATCATTGGATCCGGCTCATCCGAATTAGCCAAATTAGTATGTTTATTTCTATAATTTACCTTGGACAAGCTTCAAATCTCAAACAAAATAATCACTAGGCTTATCTCTTAACTCACATTAGCTAATTGGCTCAATAGATACGTACTAAATTGCACAATAATTAATCTTCGATGTCATTTTTTAATACATAAAAATGCAAACTTAAAAAAAAAATTGAACAGACAATCAGGGAGAAATGATTGCTGGAAGTAGTACTGTCCATGAATTGCTTGCTTGGAGAACTTCTTCATGACTATATTATCGGGGGCAAGGGAATTTAGTAAGATGGGTAGCGAATGAGGTTGACCTAGATCAATAATAGTTCCATCTCTTTGCCTGAGCATTCCAATTGACAGTTTGACAAAGTGGGTTGAAATCGCACCGCGACAATAGTGAAGAACCGTAAAAAAAAATTAAAAAACACAAAAAGAAGAAGGAAACGAGAGAGGAGACATGAGAAGATGAAGTGAGAATTTACCGTGGTTCGGTGGTGTGCCTACTCCACAAAACGGCCAAGACCCTTCAACTAGAATTAGGTTTAGAGTTACAATGATTCTATATATACAATCCAAACAATACATGGCGTTTTATATTTAAAACATCAAGAAATATCATAATTCCACTTAACTCAATGCCTCCAATCAGATCCGGACACTGCTAGGCACCTAGGTACGCCCGTACTATGGGCATTCCCGCCTTCTCAGATCCGGACATGGCCAGGCCGTGTTCGATGTCACTTGGGTATGCCTATGCCATAGATCTGGACACGACCTACAGATCCGAACACAGCCATGTCATGTCCGATATCAAGGTCATGCACTTGAGAAATTATTGATAATCATATATACTCGCATAACTTGGTCGTTTCTAATGAAGATAAATCTATAGTGAGTCACATATTTAACTGTTCTATTCTATGATTCAAACTCAGTTTCAGACATTTATTTAGCACTCAAAACTAAGAATGCTAAGGAATACTTTGCCTCGAATGATGACACTTTTCTATCCACAAAAAGCATCATCCACCTTAGTTTCTGTGTTGACACTCCTCACTAAAATGAGATTGTCGAACACAAGAACAGACATCTTCTTGAGGTAGCTCCCTCACTCATGTTCTCTTCTAATGTACCAATTTTTTTTTTGGTGATGTCGTCTCCACAGCCACATATATCGTTAATCAAATGCACTCTCGAGTTCTCAATTTCCATAGTTTGATTCAATTTTTTCTCAAATCATACCCCCACACCAAGGTAATCTCTCAAAACATTTATGTAAAAGTATTTTGTTGTACATCATTTGTGCACATCCACCATAAAAGTCGTAGTAAAATTTATCCAAGATCCACCAAATGCATTTTTCTCAGCTGCTCACCATTTCAAAAAGGCTACAAATGCTAGTCTTCAGCAACCACCCTTTTGGGGGCTTCATGTGCAATATCAGATTGTCCTGCAGCATCTGCAGCATCAATAAGGTCTAGAAATTCTTTAGCAAACAGCTATACTCTGAACAACATCCATTAGATTTTCTTCGTTTAACAGCCGTTACACTGTATTAACAACATTTTTCTCTTGACCAACATCCCTGCTATTGCTCACTGTCAACGAGCACTGTAAGGCCCTCTTCAAGTCATTGCTTTGCATAGCCAAGTCAAACTTTAACCTGATAGTAGTAATTTTATCTTGGTAATTACTTGAATTTGTATAATAGTAGTGTACCATATTCTAAATGCAAACTACATGGGAATGAAGAAGAAACATCTCAAAACCACATGCTTTTCACTATTAAATATTTTGCACCGACATAGTTGCACCTCTTGGATATTCTAGACAAATGTGGAGCTATAGTTGCATATGCCATACCAAGCATGAACTGATCTAAATCAGCATGATGCTGCTCATGGCTTAGTCTAGTTGCCCTGTTGAGGTGAAGAAATAGTTAAAAAGATTGTCTAGTAGTTTTGTCTCAGAAATTGTGTAGTAGTTAAACAGATTTTTTTAAAAGAATGTCCATGTACATATTATGTACATTCTTTCGTTCCTCACCTTCAATTAGGATTAACTAAAGCTATTGGAAAAAATATTCATTTGATTATATTTTTAAAAAATTGAATTTCTTTTGTAACCTCATTAAAGCATTTCCTAAATGTCAGACTGAGTTACATTATTTAAAGAATTGAAGTTGTGCATATGACAATTACTAGTGAACGTGATACGGATCGAGAAGGTAATCAAATTAGAAATTTACTATAACTTAGAAAAACTAGTTGGAGTTCTAATTTTGACTTGATTTGTTGCATGATTTATATGTAATTCTGTGATTACTGTGTTAGAAAACATAGTAGATGAAGAGTCTTATAACTTAATACATGGTGAAGTTAGTGGTTTTGTTATTGCGATAAAGTCTTTTGATTTCTTATTCATATTACACTTGATATTACACATGATGTAAAATAATTCTTGATGGAAGAAGAGTTTTTAGTGTATTATATAGTTATCTATATTGAATGAGAGTTGGTTGAAAAAATTGTTAACAATATAATAATTATTGAGTTGGATTTTAAGAAGAATCTAAAAACACAATTTTAATAGTATTTTTACTAATGCTTTTGAATTGAATGTATTTAATATTAAATAATTTTATTCTATATTTTTAAATTCATATACTTATTTATTTTATTTATAATTTTAAATTAATTAATTTGTTGTATTAATTATAGTCAGTCAACTCCAAATAATTTTAAATCCTAGCTACACCCCCCCAGGTGGTATTGAAGCTAATGATGATCTATATATGAAGGAGAAACACTACACCATCGGGTAAATTTTTATTTTTTTTCCTAAAATAAAAATTTTATTTATACAGAAATAATATTTTTTTTTTTACAAAAATACAATATGGAACAAAATTATTCCTTATGTTTTCTTGTTGTTTGAAGCGAAAAAATTATTACAAAGCAGGATAAGGAGGATGGCTAGCATTGCCGCTTCAGGTAGGTACCAGGTCTTATGCATTTTGTTTGTTGTTGATTACTCTTTCTGATATTCTAGTTCATTGCAGTCAAATTTGGTGTGAAGAGAAGGAGTCAAACGGTCAAAATAAAAAACTAGGTGGAGGAGGGTGGTCCCTGATGGCCAATTTAGTTGTCCTGTCCAATTCTTACTTTCAGTTTTTGGTGTCCAGTTTTTTTAGATTTTATCTTTTTGAATCCGAAAAGATTTTAATAGTTTCTTAGTATATGGATATAGTAAAAATTGTTTGTTGGTTTTCAATTAGATAAGGTGGCTTTATATTTCAGCGCTTTGTCGTGTAGATTTATTTATAATTTTAAATTTATTATGAAAAATGTTGCAAAATGAAAATAACTTTTTTTTCTAATTCATTATAATCTTTGGTTTTTATAAACATTTTGCTCTCATTACTAACTCATCATATTTTTAATAAAAATGGGGGGATAATTCGGAGGCAAAAGGAAAATGAGATTAAAAAAAATGTATGTTAAGTAAAATGATAGTTCATATGAAGTTTATTAGGGGCTAAGTAAGATTTTCTAGAAGTAATTAGTGGGCCCTAATTTAATACCTAATTTAAGTCCTACGGGCCATAATTTGTGATGGGCTTATTAGTGAACTAAGAACCTAAATAAGGGAGGAAACCAGGGGGTGATTCGCGATAGGATCAGACGGCAAGGAATTATTCTCTTGTAGGTATGAATGGGTAGGCTAGCAGCGAGATTTGGGTGCTGATCTTGTATCTGTGCAACGTTTTTGCTTGTATCTCTCGAAGGATGTTGCTTGGTTTCGGTGGACTTCCTTGCTCCTTTGCTTGGTTTTTGATTCTTCGGAATGGATTTAGTATTGGCAGACTTAGTTGTTGATTCCTCGTGTTGCCTCTCAAGGGATTATAATTGTTGTTCGGTTTTGATGGTTGGAGAACTTCTTGTAGATTTGCAAAACGAACCCAAGGATGTGCTGTTCCAGCACAATGTTTCTTAATCTGTTGCTCTGCAATTGTGAGATCTTGATTAGTTTTCGGTGCCTGGTGTTGTCTCCTTTTAATGGTTTTGATTTATCGGACAAATTCGAGAGGTTGCAAATTGGTTATATTGTTTTTTTTCTTAAGTCGTGAGGTATGCTGGTTCTTGTGAATTTCTGGAATTTCTGACAGTTTTTCGATTGTTGAGTAGATTTCACAGTTTTTGGACTGTTGAGTAGATCTCCCTCTCTCTCCATAGAAATCTTCAAACTAATAGTACACTAATAATTCGTATATATCAAAAGTAGGAAATCTACAACAAGAACAAAGCATAGTAAGATAATGCAGAAAAGTAATTTCACCTGTCTACAAGCCAAAGAACACCATCTCTAACGCCGACCACAATAAGAGGTCCAATAGGGCGTTTTTGTTCTTGGGGAAAACGAGTAACTGCCTCAGAGACACCGCCAGCAACTGAAACTTCGTTTACTCTTCTTTCTTCCATTTCTTTTAACACTGTATCATCCCCATCTACTTTGGTCTGCTGCTTAGGCAATGTAAGGAATGGGGGTATAGAAGGTGCGTGCTGTAAGGAGGCTAGGCGAACAACCTAGAAGCATATTTGAGTTCATGTATCAGTTGTGTGTGCAACTTAACAACAAACAAGGAATTAAAAAAAAAATAAAAATAAAAATCAAATGACATGATCTTACCCATCTGGAGTCTGAAATTGGAGTTTCAGATTTGAGAACAATGATTCTTTAGCAAATGACCTATGTGAACATCCACACCAGTTTTTCTATTTAAAATATATAATTTAGAGTAAAAAAATTACTTTATTAAATTTAGATATTCAATTTATATATCAGCTTCTCTATTTTTCTCTCTCCTCTATAATGTTTAGGGAATGAAGTTCATTCACTAAATTTAGAGAAATACTGTTCATAAATCCATAATTTAAGGAATGGATAGGGTAGCTGATGTAAAAAGTTTTTAGCTACCCTATCTAAAATTTAAAGTAAAATCTTTAAATAGGGTATTTGATGTAAATGTTTAATAAAAATGAAGTTTTGGGATGCTTTCATAATTTGGAGAAAAAAAAACATGGGCAAATTTCATTCTAAACCCAAAGTTTAGTTGCTTTTTTGAAATTCCCCACAATGAATACTGTCAAAATACCCTCAACGCTTCTTTAACTGCTTCATTTAAAACCTAACTGGTAACTCGCCAGTAACCACCATTGACTTTGTTACGTGGTGGTCACGAGTAGCTCACGATAGTCACGTGTAGCATCGGGCTTCCCCATCTTTCGTTACAGCAGCTCGATGATGTCATTAGAAGTGGCTCTAACTTCTACATTGGAATTGCGCGAAGGGATGATGCGTGAATTCTAGTGATACTACCTCAAGGGATAATGGTGGACATCCAGTTGCTCTATGTTGACCTTGAGATAGGTTGATGGAGACACTGGGACAGGTTGGCGGAGACATTGGGACGAGCGTATTCATCTTTTTGCCATCAAGAGTGGACATCCAGCAACCACTGCTAACATTGATTCGAGGCATGGCTAGTGCACGAGGTGTTGTCATAATGGTGGTCCATGGGTCAGTCGATGAGGAGCGTGCATCTTTCTACCCTGACATTGCAGACAACTCTTCCGCTTCCAACTGGTCGTCAGCATACCAGGAATGGCAGTTCCATCAGATTGATGTTACAGTCTCATAGATGCCGTAAAGGCCACTACAGGTACACTGATAGTGTATGTTAGAGATCCAAGATCTAAAAAGGAAATAGAGGAGACGGTGAAGCTTGATGAGAATTATGTGGTAGTAGAAGCAGTTAGATTTATCTTTATTTAACTTTTGATTTTGAAAAGGTTTATACACAAAAGAAAACCAGTCATAATTTTGGAACTTCATGCTAGCTTTAAGCTCTAATTAGATGAGTGAATTTGATCTTTCAAGTAAATGGGTACGTGTTATCTTTCAAGGAGTTATTGATAGATGAAATAATTGTCAAAGGAAGCCAACTAAATCAAGGCATATATCCACCTGCTCTCTCTCTTCAACCATTTGCTAAGGAGGATGAAGTGGTAGATCAAGTTGTACACTATTGGAATTGGTCAATGTTTATCCTTCACCCAAGACGACACCAGATGTTGAGCTGCTCTCTATAGATAACGACAACTCTTGCAGCCAAAGGCAGCATACTAAACCACATCAACAGGAGGTAGGAGATGGACACCCGAGTCATAGACAGACCGCAACATTAACCTAAGAAATACATACCAGCTAGTCCTTGAACACCAACACATTAATCAACGTAGAAAAGGCTGCATAGGCAAGCACAACAAACTGAAATGAGATTGTAGATCATGCTTTCTCACCTAAATAATTTAGCACTATCATTCCATAGGTTTAGCACAAAAATACAAGTTTATAGGTGCCCATAGGTTCATTACATGTAACATCATATGCAGTTGCAATAGAAGAATGTTTGTGAATGCACCAGCACAATATTCAAGTTGTAGAATCAGAGTTTATTAGAAGAAACAAAGACATAATAACAAAATGCATGTGGCAAAAAAAATCATCTGCAAGAAAAAAATTTACACCTGATTGTGGAAATCCTATTGTTTACCGATGCACTCTAGAGCAGAATGTGGTAAAAAATTGATCGGATTGGTATCAGTACATCATGGTCAATAGGACACTATAAGCCATCAAAACAGGGATATGATACTGTCAATCAATAGAGAAGTAAATGCAACTCTAAGGAAGAAAGATTATTTGTTATAATGTTATATGAAGGATTTGAGCTGACGAGTGTAACAAAAAATAATAAGCAGATTTTAGTGCTTCAGCAGAAAGATGAACATTATAATTGTCTGTCCCCATATTGTTTGATGTAGCTGCATTAACTTCTCATACAAGCGCTGGAGTGCAGTCTTTTGCAATACATCGTGGTCAAAAAAAAAAAGAAAATTGAATTAATCCATTATCTGAATCAAGAATTGTTTTGAAGAGGAGAAGACAGATGCTCACTATGCGAAGGAAATCAGGAATCTCAGAGGAGAAAAAACCCCATAAAGTATCAGAAAGGATGCTTAGTGACAATTTTGTTCTATTTTTGTTGGTTCTATAAACATCTAAATGCTGTAACTAGCTATTGATATTTCAATACCAAATGCATACTGCACCAGACCACCAGCAAAACATAAGATCAACAACATTTGGATCCACAAGTACATTTTGTATTATAATGGGTTCAACGAACATAAGAGCTTGAGGAGTTTTTTTGTATAACTTACTCAATTGTAGTTGGTGTAGTTGCCTGCGATGCCAAATAGCACCAGTAGAAAAGGGGATTGCAACATCTCCTAGGTACCTAAACTGAAGACGCAAGGAAGGTATAACAGTATGGATGGTAAGCAAAGGCACAGTGCTCAACACTTTGGTCCCATGCAGTCCATTATGGCTGGGCTAGCAGGCTGCTCACAGGCTGAATGTGAATACAGGAAAATTTGAGGAACCTGCATAGCTGGAAATCTGTGGAACAACTTCTGCAGCAGGTTTGTTGGAATAAAAAGGATCGTCAGGTGCAGCAAAAGATGATGTAACTCCACTATTGCCAAAGCCAGATAAAGGCA
>JBBMJZ010000122.1:15985469-15998237 GCA_037833815.1 Zingiber zerumbet | reverse complement strand
TTTTTTTTTTCAACATGCCGTGCATCTTTCCCATGTATCATCATCAATAGCTCAAATAAAAAGATGCATAGCATGACTTATCTATGGTGATCAAGCATGGTTCACCTATGCTTTCCCTAAATTCTACTAAGTTATTTCTCTCCCCCACAATTAAACTTTTGTACGTCCCGGGCAAAATACTCATCATGCAACATTCAAAAAATATTTTCATCCATAAGAAGAGTAAAGTGAAATAAATGGAAGAGAGAAACAAATGATATGATGGATGATATGGAATTTATTCAAGAACATGTGATAACAAAAGGAATGAATAAAAGTAAATGAGATAGCCTTTATAAAAATCATGCAATCCTATGATAATGTGGTCTCGAAAGAATTAAGTAAGTTCTAGAGTAACATTAATCACAAGTGCATCACACATCAATAGGAATAATAGGCTTAAAAAAAATCCTCACTAGGTATATCAAAAATTATCATCTCAATCTACCAACATGAAATCCATCACCAAGTTGTAATCATATGTAATCTAAGAATCCAATCATGATAATAAATCATCAAACTTGACGATCAAATTTAATTAGTTTTCACAATTTCTAAGATGATAAAAAGAACACATAGGAAATTTATTATGAAAACCGACAAGACAATTAAAAATGAACTACCAAGCAAAAGAAAATAAAGCAAAGAAAGCCAAGAAAGTAAAGAAATATATAATTTATCTTACATATAGAATCAAAAGAATTATGCATCCTACGTGCATCTTATGATACACTAGCTTAAATCGCCGACATTGATAACTGCTACATGCATCTTATCATAATATTTTCACTAAAGTTATCCATATTCATGTACTACCATATGCTTGCTTATCTTCTACTCTTCTCCACTATCCAAAGCATTAGAATACATAACTATGAAGGCTTATCATGATGAAAAAGAAAGCATGAATTGAATCAAGTGAGAGCTTATGTGTAAGAGAAGAAAAGAAATGAGAAAGATAAAATTCAAAGTTATAGTGGAAGACATGAACATAAAAGAATGCTATATAGATGAATTTCTTGACCCTCTCCTTTTTTCTCTTTTTTCTGAACTTACTTTCCAATGCACAAAAGAAAATCTCTTAGAAATTCAATTTTGAAATTTGGAATGGTTGGAATAATTTCCTATTTTGTAAAGTTGTCATTTCCACTTCCGAATTCAGTGTTGTAGCAAAAATTCTGAACATAGTGATCATAATAATGAGTATTCAACCACTTAGTTAGCAATTCTGTTTCTTGGTTCAACATACAGAATTAATTCAAAGAACTTGTAGTTTTGAACCTTGAAATGTCCTAATTTTCAATTTCTTAGATGCTGGAATTTCATATTCCCAATTCAGCATTTCAATTCTGGGTATAAGGAACTGAATTCAATTCCTAAAATCATTCTTCTACTATTGCTTCTTTTGATCAATAACTCAAAAACATGTACTATCCTTTAGCCTAAATGAATCAAAATCTCCCATTTCTAAAATTCTGCTTGTACATGAAACTGTCACAGCTTCTAGCAATTCAGTTTGATACAAATCTGTTCTCAGCTTTATTCTAATCCAATTTGGTGTTTTTCCAACATTTAGAGAGTAAGTCCTTTATATGCCTTTCATTCTCACAAAATTTTGCAACTAAAGGGTTGCTAATCACTTCAAATTCCATCACAGATTTGAAAACCATATAGTTTCTGGAATTCTGCAGTTATGTTTAGTTCAGTTCAGATTTTTATCTTCCTGAATCCTCGAACCAAGCTTTTCAATTAACACTCAATCAATAATAGCTTAAATTCAAATGAGTTACAACACATAAAAATCAGTTTGCAGTTTGGCACAACTTCCTACTTCATTCACTGTTTTTACAAATTTCATTAGCTTCCTTTACTGTTTTGCATAGATTTCATCCATTTCTTTCATCTACAAGTAATACTTCTGCTTACTTAACTGAACAATGATCACAACTTGTGTGGTTTAGAAAACAAACAACTTAAATCCATCACAACCTCCATTTCAACATTTTGCATTTTTTTTTTATAATCTGGACAGTTTCCATTTCTGAATTTCACAATTTTGTTTCAGAATTCACAATCTTTTGGCAAATTCTTCAGTTTTTTCATTTACAAAACTTCTAATACAATATGAAATGTTTCTTGAATGCAATTGATTTACTCACTAAATTAAATTAAATTCTAGCCCTTATTTTAGATTCCAAACAACTTTACAATTACATTTTAGCAACTTGCAGTTTGCAGTTTGCATTTCAGCAGCTTTTGAAATCAGAACTTGGTGCAAATCAATTTGTGGAAAATCCAAAGCTTTCAAAACATTATACACTTCCCTCACACTTAAACTTCTGTCTATCCTGGACAATTAAACTCCTCAAGAACACCCCCCCCCACCAAGTGAATACATCAGTCATAGGAATAGATTTGCAGTTTTTATTCTGTTTTGTTTTCTCTACTATTGATTTCACCTGATTTTTGCAACTTCCTGCAACTTCACAGTTTTTAAAGTTTCAGAACTTCATAGAATTTTGTACAATGCTAGACTCCAGTAATTTTGCATTTCATCACCCATTCAATCATCAGTGGTTCAAGAACATGTATCTTTCTTTTATTTCTTTCATTACCTCCCTTTTCTTTCTCTTCTCATGGGTCCAAAACTTCAATTCCTGAAATAATGATACACTCAATCCTTTTAGTTGCAGTGTGCCAAAAGTTGGAGTTCAGTACTTCATAGAATCAATTCCAGCATCAACTTCATTACATTACAGCAGCTTTTCATTTTTGTAGAATTATGGACTTAAAGGTTTGATGATCATTAAACTCCTTCAAATTTTTCAGCAAATCCATTCTGAATTTCTACATTTACAATGTTTCAGATTCAAGTTTAAAGAACAAAGATAAATCAGATAGCCCCTTGTTTAATTAGAAATTTGAGTTGGCACATTGTAGGCTCTTGATTCCATTCATTTTGGATCAGAAACATCAAGAAAATTTTAGCACAAAATGAACTTTCTTGAAAACAGGATTCAGCTTCACTTCCAGCTGCATTTCTTGCTGTTTACCTTTATTCCCACAGCTTAGTATTCATCTAACTACTCATTCCAGAGGTCTAGAATTCAATAAAGTGATTTTTCCAAGGTTTCCAAACATTTATAGCCTTCTAAATCCTCAGAATTTGGAAACCTGTCAAAACCTTAACTGAAACACACTTTTCTCTTTAGCCTCTTCAGTAACACTCTCATTATCAGCTAATGAACCTCTTAGAAATATTAATATCTGAAAGAATGTATCAGTTGGCACTGTAACAATTTCTGGATCTGGGATTCCTCATATTACAGTTTCAAAATTGAAACTCCAAGGTAATTTCAACTTGAGGCCAGGCTTAGGAAAAGGTCTCATCTAACTGAATATTTGGAATTCAAATCCAAAGTCATGTTGTTCAGAAACAACATAAGGAATTGGAACTGAACAGAATTACCAGTCCAGGAACAGTTTACTGCTGTTAGCTTCCTTAATTCAACATCACATGAACATTTGCCCTTCACTAACTTGTGAATTTCCTTACCACTTGGCACACATAAATCAAGAGCGTATGTTCTACAAGGGTTCACAATTGCAGAAACATACAATGGTTTCCAGACTTCAGTTTCAAAAAATGCGAATTACTGAAGTTTCAGCCTAAGTCATGAAGAGTTTTTCAAAGGACAAGCTATCATTTAGTATTAAAATTTCTAGGGCTCAAATTGAAGCATTTACTGGTAAGAAATTGTAATAAAACATGGCACAAAACATGTATACTTCATCAAATTCAGCTTCATTCTTGAATTTTAAACCTTGGCATTTTGTACACTTCTTTGAATGCCTTTAAATTGTAGACCACATTCAATCTGTAGAAGAAACTTACACACAATTGATACATTACATTTAACCTTTTTTCTTCATATCCTTTCTATTCCAACAGTACCAAAAATAGAAATTAGACTGATACTGTTTTCTGATTTCAGTTTCAACCTTGGACTTCAATGGAACTCTAGCTCAAGTCATGAAGAGTGAAGCTTTAAAAGAAGATATCAATTGATACTAGGTTAACAAAGCTTAACTTGAGGTTGTTGTTGATAAGAGATAGCATGAAGATTTGGCACAGAATCTGTCCAGTCCCATTGGCAATTCTAGCAGTTTGATAGTTTCAAAATTTTCACCTTCCTGTTCTCTAATCAATATAAATTGTTTCATTTAGTATTCAATCAATATAAGCTTGAACTCAAATTATTTTGAATCAGAAAGAACAAGTTGGTACAGTTTCCAACAATTTAAAAACTGCATATCTCACTGCTTTTCTGTTTTGACAGATTTCAACTTCAAAGTTCTTGTTACTTCCATTAACTTCCTTTCAATTGCCATTAGTACTTCATATCTGCATATCAACAACTCTCTAACAACCTACTATATCAAATCAATTACAAATCTTGATCCATAATGTTCAGATTTCCAGCAGGTTAACATCACTATTTTTGCAGCTTCAAATCTTCTATTTTCAAAAATCTTCATTTTTCCTTCTAAAATCTTATGACTCCATCTGGAATGTTATTTGAACTAAATGATAATCACCAATTAACTTTGCAATCCTACTCCTTGATTAGGTTACCAGCAACTTTACTCACTGTTCAGCAGCTTTAAAATTTCTGCAGTTCAGCATCTACACAGATTCATAAATCATTTTTTAGTGCCATCCATTTTGGAGAGTCATAGAAAAAGATGAAACACCATTTTGTTAAAGATAATGCCAGAGTTTCATTATTCTTCCTCATTACTTTGAGAGTTGATGACAAAAGATTGGTACACACTTATTTCAACTCTAAAATTGCATCTTGTTTCCCAACTTACTGCCTTTTCTGTTTTTATGCTTTAAAAATTTGTTTCTCCATTTTCCTTTAACACTTGTTTCTTGATCATCTAAAAGATGTCTTCCGATATTTAGTGTAGTTAAGGAACCAATAAATTTTTTCTTCAATAAATATGACAATTTGCACTAAAACCATTTCTACAGAGAGAGAAACTCAGCTTCCATTTTATTTCTGTATTTCTGTGGTTCTGCATTGCTGCTTACATTCCATCACTGATACCTTTTGTTCCCCTCTTTTACAATTATAATTCATTCCCCGATTAGTTGGAAAATGGTTTCATTTAGTGTGATTCAGAAATCATCAACTTAAATTCCCAAACAACAGTTTTCAAACATCACAGTTTCTATTTTAGCAATCAGAATTCTGTCCAATCCAATTTTTGAAAAATCTAAAAATCTTGTAAACTCTAATGAAGCAAGATTAGCATTTAACAATACTAGAACAACAATAGGATTTCAATTTTTGAGTGAACCGATGTCTCTAAATATCAATCAGCATAGTAAGGTGCAGGTTCTAAATTCTTTGTATAGCTTCCTGACTTTATGTCAACTAGTCATCATTTAGCCACCAGAAATTTCAATTCCTTTTCATCTAGTTTCTTAAGATCCTTATCAATTCATCCTCCAAAAAT
This sequence comes from Zingiber zerumbet, assembly GCA_037833815.1. Classification (NCBI taxonomy): domain Eukaryota; kingdom Viridiplantae; phylum Streptophyta; class Magnoliopsida; order Zingiberales; family Zingiberaceae; genus Zingiber; species Zingiber zerumbet. The sequence goes on along the minus strand of JBBMJZ010000122.1, from coordinate 15,992,672 downwards.
TTCCAGGTTTCAGCAACTCTAGCTTGTCATAACTCATTTTTGAAATCGGCACAGAAGCAGCTTGGCATTAATGCTCCATTAGCAAGAATTTCTGCATTTCTTTCTTTAAGGATCTTCTTTGAATTTCCAGCCAAACATTAAACTTTAACCTCCAAAAGATTATCTTCTTAACATTAAATCACAATTAGCTTACCCTTCAATTTCTTCCCATCGAAAAGAGCATTACACACTCTAATAACTTTATGCTCCTGAATTTGCAGATTTCTGCATTTCAGCATTTTACAAACTGCTTTTCTTTCAGGATTGAATACTCTGCCTTCTCTAATTTGATCTCACTTATCACATTTCATTATATCAACACTTGATGTCCACTTAAAAGGTAGTACATCATTAGTGCATTGGTCAGCTTAAAGCCTTTTGCAATTCCTGTACATTTCTGCCCTCACTTCATTTCTGCTCTTGTACCAAATTACTACCCTTGTCTCCATTTCTTTCTTTTCAAATCTTAGATTAAACTAAAGAATACTTCTTAAATAGAGTAATACTTCACCATTTGAGATACCTATCCTTTTTATTTCTACTCTTCGTTTAGTGCCTATAGCCATCATTTGTTCAAATGCCAACACATTGATTAAATTTCAGGATTTGTAGTTTCTGAATATCCTTTTTTCAGAGTCTATAGAGGTTAGTGAAGGGCAACAATCCCATTTGTTTTTGCACATTACAGAGCCTCACATAAGCCTCTCACTTGTTTAAATATTGTTCCTGATTTTTGATACACCTTGATACACAATCTTGCATTTCCATGATTCTGCACAAGATATGTTTCTGCAGATTTCTCTGAAATTACTGCTCATAGAATTGATACATATAATAAGTTCAAAATCAGTGATGTTTCCAAAATACAATGGTCTTCATTAACCTTCTATTACTGTACAACAGAAATGTCCAGAATTCAACAAAGTTCAGCAATCCTAAAATGTTCACTGCAATCCTAAAATGTTCAGAATTCTATGAGCTCTTTTCAGCCTCTCCATAGATTCAATTCTGCAATTCTATTGTACACAAAATTCAGCAACCAAATAAGAATCAATTCCTAAATTTCAAAACACTTTCAGATTGCTTCATAAAAGATAGAATTCAGGGATTGATTTTATTTAGCACTCAATGTCCAAAGCTTGAACTTACACCTTGTTTCTTCAAAACAGTTTACCTTTTCACTCCTTACTTCACATCTTCTATCTTAATAAGGATTACTGATAAACACATTGTCTAAAGGCTATAGAAAAGCTTTAAATAGCTTGGTACAGAAAGCATTTCTGTTATACCTAGATTTTGGCATTTCAAAACCTTCTCCCAAAGTATGTCTCCTAATGTTTTGAGTGTATCACCAAAGTATCAAATTCCAAAATTCAAGGCTATTGGAGCTTGCTCTTGACGACATCAAGCTCAGGTAATGGTTAAGTTTAGCACAGAATATTAAGAGTCATTCATTCACAACAGATTTTTCAGCATTTTTGCACAAGAAACACCTCACAAAACCAGCCCTTACTCAACCATTTTCCAAACCTTGAACCATTCCTGTATTGTACAGAATTCAAACTCCATAGCCTCTATCATTAACCTCCATTGCACTCAAACTTAACTTTGAACATCCAAAATTCTGGCCATTAGAAAATGCATCCAAACATTCAAAAACACTACACATCTTCCCCACACTTAATCCTTTGTCCATCCCGGCCAAAAGAAAATCATCCTATAACATTCAAGGTATCCACATCCAAAGATTCATAAAAGAGAAAATAGAATGTTATGATGATTAATAGGAAGAATAGCGAGAAAATGTGTGGAAGATTGGTTCACCTTCATAATTAAGATTCAATCCATGGATATGTGGCTTTAAAAGAATCAAAGCAAGTTCTAGAGTAACAATTATACAAGTGCATCACACAAATAAGCTAAATCCTCACTAGGTATTCAAATTATCATCTCCATTCATTGATCTAGAATCCATCACTAAATAGTAACTTCATGCAATCTAAGATTCCATTCATGACAATAAATTTTAAAACTTAACAATCAAATTTAACTATCTTTTAAAATATCTAAAATGATATAAAGAAATGTCAAAGAGTACATTTTATTTTCAAAAACCAAAAAGACTATTTACAAAACCAACAAGATAACTCAAAAACCAACAAGATTAATAAAGTAAACTAAGAGATTATTCATGCAACAAAATAAAGACATGGTATCTACAATGATAATTAAAAGGTGGAATGGAACAAACTCCCTTGAATTTCTGGTGGTCGAATACGGTTCAGTAATATGAGCCAATACAAAAGTGGAGTGGACTTAATGGTAGTGAGTCTCTTCTTCATGTGATCAATATCGTCAAGTTTAGCTCCCTCCACCATCAAAACCTCAAATGGATCCATCGCAACTGAATACATATCTTGGTCTCACCTGAAATGGTGAAACAAACAAAATCACCAGACACAGGAAGCTTAAAAGACCAAACGCATGAATATGTTAAACATTCAAGAATCAAGACTCTAAACAATTTAGTAAAATAATTATAAGATCACTAAACATCATGCATTCCCCAACACAACACTAATTTTGATAAAGTCATTTTTGTCGTGAAATAATATCAAAAGAATTTAAGTATTGAATCCCTCTAACTACACTAATGTAGTATAGAAATGACTCATGTCATCTCCCAATGAATGCAACATTAGGATGATAATTTAGAATTGTTTGTTATTCATATTTTTAAGGTTTATAATATAGAATGGGGGTTTTGGATTTTGATTTTAAACCTAACAAATAAGTATAAAAATACAAATAAACAAACAAAATGCTAAGTCTATGGAATTAAATTCAGCAACTAGCAAAAGAAATCTATTCTACTATTGAAATGCAGGAAACTAAACAACAAATGCAAGAAATAAAGTGAACCAATCCCTCAATCACAACCAAACTTTACAAGCAAACCTTCTTACCATCACACGAGAGGCTGAAGATAAAACCCTCATCTGCAGTAGTCGGGGAAGAAGCACAGGTAAGCTCTAAACTCTGCAATCAATCTGAAGCTTGCAATCTCGTTTGAAGAAACCCTCTCCGATGAAGCTTACAAGAACAAATCGAAATTGAAAATTCATATGTAGAATCTGAAATTTTGAGCTAACCGGATGAAATAGGATGCTATGAATGAACAGAGAGCTATCAGGAATCACCAGAGAATCCCTCTAATGATCACTGATGAAGGAGTGAAGAAGATGCTGAGATGCGGTGGAAAATGCAGGGACGGTCCAAAATTCAACAAATTTGACGTCGAAACCCTCTTCGGCGAGCTTCTAGTTGATCGAAGGTGATCCAGAATCTGCCTTGAATGCCCACTCTAATGTTGTAGCTTGAGAAGAAGGAAGGAAGGAAGGAGAGATCGGGGGTTGCGGAGAAGAAATCGAGGATGAACAGTAACCCGAGCCACTGTTCATCCGCGTGAAATTTGGGTTGTAAAGCTTAGGTTTGAATCGTGTTCAATTGTGGAATTGGGTTTGGTTTAAGTGAGGTTTTAGGGATTTTTTAGGGGATTGGACTTGGATTGAGCTCAATGGGTTTGCTCCTTGAGATGGGTTGGAATTGAATTGAACCCGAGTAAGGTTTTGGGCTTCTTCACTTGGTTGAATGACCCAATCCTCCTCTTGAATTGGTTTGACTTCATTTGAATCATTTATCAATTTCAATGTTCTACAAGATCAAATTCAAATTATGAGGAATATATCATGAATTAAGAGAAGAAATACAATTGAACTCAAAACAATTCTCAAATTATAAATAATCCCAAATGTGTCAATTAACAAATATAATTAGCTCAAAATCTCCCGATATCAACCAAAAGGGTGTGTCAAATAAATGAGTTATCACTCACTCGTATTGATCCTTTTTGTATTGACTCTAATGATATGTCATCTCATGTTTTTCCACAGTTAGACCACCCTAGTACCTTTTCTTCTAATGATGCTACTTGCAGAATTGACACTCATACAAATTTTGGTCATCAGCTCCCTGATGATCTCTCTACTTCTACTGCTTCCCATGATGCTCCAGTGATAGTGGATCCTCCTTCTTGTTACCCTCAATGATCTCATAAGTCTACTCAATTATCTGATTTTGTGTATTCTACTTATTCTGGTTCTTTTTCTTCTTTTTTTTGGCTTCTATTCACCAATTGTCTGAGCCCTTCTCTTATAGAGAGACTATTATTGATTCTATTTGGCAGCCAGCTATGGTGGAAGAACTTTTTGCTTTGTATCAAACAGGTATCTAAGATCTTGTTCCTCTTCCTTTGGTGAATCGTGTGATTGGTACTCGATGGGTGTATAACATTAAAACTAAATATGCTGGGTCAGTTGAGTGGTATAAAGCTCGTTTGGTTACTAAAGGATTTTCTCAATAGTATAGTATGGATTATGAGGAAACCTTTGCTCTAGTTCCAAGCGTGTTACTATTCGTACTCTCATTGTAGTTGCATCAATTCGTCAGTGGTCTATTTTCTAAATGGATGTTAAAAATACTTTTTAAAATGGAAATCTTCAAAAAGAAGTCTACATGGTGCCTCCACCATATGTCACTCACAACCCTGGTGAAGTTTGCAGACTAAATAAGGCTCTTTATGGCCTTAAACAAGCTCCTCAAACTTGGTTTGATAAGTTCTCCATTCTGATTGGATCTCTTAGCTTTCTTCCAAGCCAACATGACTCTGCTCTTTTTATTCATTGTACTTTGTCAAGTCACACATTACTCTCTCTTTATGTTGATGACATGATTATTACAAAGGATAATTTAAGTGGAATAGAAGAGTTAAAATTACATTTGGCTCATGAGTTTGTATGGAAGATTTGGGTCCTCTGTGTTATTTTTTGGGACTTGAAATAGCTTATTCTCTTCGTGGCTATCTTCTCTCACCAAATATATTGGTGACATTCTGGAGCGAGCTCATCTAATTGACACTCACACTGTTGATACTCCGCTTAAGGTTAATGCTCGGTACTCTTCTATTGATCGTGTTCCCTTTACAAATCCATCTTTATATCACACTCTAGTTGGTAATTTAGTATATCTCACCATCACTAGATCTGACATTGTTTATGTTGTCCATATTATCAGCCAGTTTGTTATTTCTCTCACTTCAGTACATTGGGGAGATGTGTTTCGCATCCTTTGATATCTTCAAGATCGTAAGTTTACCACAGGATCTGTTTTCTTAGGAGATTCTCTTATCTTTTGGAAGAGTAAAAAGCATGATGTTGTCTCTCGTTCTTCTACCAAAACAGAATATCGTGCTATGAGAGGATGTTAGTATATGATAAATTATTATTATATAAGGATAGATTAGTCTTTTATTTTTTTTTTATTGTTTATTTATATTTCTTTTTCTTTTGTAAACCTAAGTTTCTTGGTAATATAATTTGCTAGCCTCCTTTTACGGCAACCTCTCTCTCTCCTTCACTTTGTGTTGTCTTTTACACTTTATTTGTATTATTTTCTTTATTCATATTTACCATACCCATCAGAGCCTTTTATTAGAACGATTGATTGAATCAATGGTTTCTCTTGTCTAGGAATACAGTAGAATAACAGCTAGGAAAATTCTTATGGAGCAGATATTGTAAAAGAAACCAAGAAGAAACTCAAGAAATATATATACTGACTTTAAAACTGAAAAATGCTCTAGTTTTTCAATTTCTTTGTGCAGATCCATAATAAGAAATTATATTACAGAGTTGCTTGTTTTACTTTGAGGCGAATCAATAATTTTTATTGTCTAGGACTATAATAGAATAGCTAAGGAAATGTTTGATAGAGAAGATATTAAAAAAGAAGCAAAGAGGCCAAAGAAATATAGTAGTTTGAAATTGAAAAATGATCCAATTTTCTAACCTTTTTAATTCAATATATTATCCTAAAACTGATGCTGAAACTAATAATTAGGGTTGGTTAAAATTGAACCGATTAAATTAGAGTAATTGAAATTGAATAAATTAATTTTTTTAGAGACAAATTGAACCGATTAAAATTAATCATTAAAATCGAATAAATTGAGTTGATATAATATTAGTTAATTAAGTTGGTTACCGAATTAACCCAACTTTTTTTTATCAACAATCGATCGATGATGCAACATTAGTCGATTGCTAAGTAGACAGATAATTGTAATTAATTTTTGAAGTTTCCGTACTCAATTTATAGACCACTAGTTGACTAATCATAACACATCAATTGGTCTCATTGGAGTAATGCGGTGATTAAGATATGGGATGTTGTCATATGAAGTTTTGAAGTCAAAACTCGGTGCGCCTGATTGAATGATATAATTTTTTTTTTGGAGGTTTGAAAAGTTAGAGGCCAATAGTTAAAATTAATTTTAAAATTTTATGAAAATCTTGAGCTCACGGGGAGATGATCTTATCATCACCTTAATTGTATCATGTTTGATTCAATTAAAATGTGCTCCCTTAAGCTACACAAGTTGTGTATATATCAATAAAATTTTTACTTGGATCAATGATCGGGATAAAATAGTTCGTATATATTATAACATATATCAAATTTACTAAACTCGATAATGAAAATGGATTTAAACTTCTTTTTTTTTTTTCCTGAACCCCTATTTTAAGAACCTGTGCTAACCCTGAATTATCACTAGCTTGGTGATGAGATTGAAGTGTTTAAACCGTTAAATCAACAAGGTAAGTTTATCGTAGCAAAAAGATAATTACACTCATTTTCTCACAATCTGTTCCCAAGTTATGTGAAGAGAGATAATTCATAGAGTCAGCTTATAATCGACTGTTGGGTGTGAGAGTAACCTTATCATTATTTTTCAATGTTGTTTTACTTAATATTTTCTTTCATTAAGATTTTTTAAAATAATTTAGGTATCCAACTTCGACTAATTTTAGAGGCATACAATCTTCTATGATTGAGCATTAGGTTAACACGGATTCAATTAAACTGAACTATCCAAAATTAAATTATTATTACTTTTAACCAATAAAATACAAGGAATCAAACTTACATCAAATTCGGTCAATAATATTAATCAATTTTGTATTTTTTTAAAAAAATATTAAAACTTTTTAATAAAAATTTAATGGGTTTAATAAAATTTTTATTTATTATTTAACAAAAATCGAT
>JBBMJZ010000122.1:15949829-15967352 GCA_037833815.1 Zingiber zerumbet | reverse complement strand
AATTAACCAGACTAGATAACGTCGAGCCTGGGGTGACCGATCTGATTCCACCGAAGTTTTCCATTAACTATCAAGGTAAATTGGAAAACACTTTGTGGTGGGCGGCTTAGAAGCTCAGTTTCCCGTAGTTGCAAGTCTTATTTGAAGGAAAAATCTTTGCAAATACGCCGTAGCTAAAAATTAAACTGTGAATACTTGGGAGACAATTGAACACCCTTACCGCTACATCATAGCCCTAGGGGCATACGATTCTATGGGTGGCGGTGTATGGTCGTTCTTAGTTGGTCAAGTGATTTGTCTAGTTAATTTCGTTAATGAATGAGACCTCAGCCTGCTAACTAGCTACGCGGATGCATCCTTTCACGATCAGTTTCTTAGAGGGACTATGGCCGTGTAGGTCACGGAAGTTTGAGGCACTAATAGGTTTGTGATGTCCTTAGATGTTCTAAGCCACACATGCGCTATACTGATGTATTCAATGAGTTTGTTGCCTTGGCCAATAAACTTGGCTAATCTTAAGAAATTTCATAATGATGGGGATAAATCATTATAATTATTGGTCTTCAACTAGAAATTCCTAATAAGCACGAGTCATCAGCTCGTGTTGACTACGTCCCTGCCCGTTGTACACGCCGCCCGTTGTTCCTACTGATTGAATGGTCATGTGAAGTGTTCAGATCAGAGGGACGTGGGTGGTTCGCCACTCGCGACATCTTGAGAAGTCCATTATATCTTATCATTTAGAGGAAGGTAGTTGATGTTCATGTTAATGTTGAGTTTAGTTTGATTTGAATAAAAAATTATTTTCGTTTAAACCTAGAGGGGGTTCCTCTTTATTTACGAATTATCTTCCTATGTCTTTCTCTGCAAACCTCTAATTCAAACGCGGTACTCGGATTTTCTTCCATTGCCTCAGTTGGTAACATAGCACTAAATGAAGGACCACCAATACTCGAAGAAGCTCCCCTACAACTGGATGCTCCTTGGGAGGCCTGGAGCAGGTCATCCTGGAGGATATGGTTACCCTGACATGCTTCGAGCATCGTTGCAAGCATCCGATCACTTTTGACATACTCTGAACCTCCTCGTAATTTATCTCCCTTCACATAAGCTGGAGACAAATTGTAAGGGACACATGAGGTGAGTATAATCACCTTTTTTACTATTATAATAATAATAAATCACCCCTAAGGTAATGATACAACGATTAATTACTTCAAATGATTAATCAGACATCTAAAAATTGACTCTTAGTTGTTGCACATTATAGAGATTTTTGCCCAATGAGATGATAATTCTAAGAACACGAGTAGATTAGATAAATCTCCATAAATATTTTTTAATTTATTCTAACGGCGGATAAAAAATTTACTTAGAGTAGAACCTGTCATATATAGAATTAATCAGTTCTGAGAGCGGGATAGTTTTAAATAATAATAATAATAATTCTCTTTAGCAAATTCATAATATTCTAACTTTGTTTTTTTTTAAAAAAAATGAGCACTAAAATTAAAAGTTTTACATATTTTCATTATTCATCAGCATGGTTTTATTTTATTTTTAAAAATGAGAATATTCCTAGAACAAACCTTCCTATTTTGTGTATTGCAAATAACAACTTGCAATTTGGTATTACACTGCACATAATTTATAGTTTAATTTTTGTTGACAGACAAAGCCCAGAGCAGGGTGGCTCTCACCAGAGCATCCATGGGGTCAATGCACATCCTCAGCAGGGGGTCATCCTCGGGCAACAGCCCCTGCATGGAGTCAGAGGCCAGCACGATGCTGCTCACGGCCCTCACCAGAAGAACATGGATTGAGATCCTCACCAAGTTCCTTGCTCCTTCCATGTCCTTTCTCTCAAATGCCTCCATGGCTGGAATCACTATGTGCTCCATCGTCTCCTTGTCTGGGAAAACTACCTCAAAACCCTGCAGCCACAGCATCACCGACCAATCTAGAAATTCGAATATTGTTTTTGAACAAATTAACTGGAATGAAAATTTGATGGAAAAGAAAAATTTTGGGAAGAAGGAATTAACCAAGAACAGAGCGAATGCTTCGGCAGCTGTATGAATCGTGTCGCTGTAAATATGGGGGAAAAAAGGAAAGCCTTTTTTTTTTTTTTTGGAGCACGAAGAGATCTCAAGAGATTTCGTTGTTTGCTTACTTGTTTTTCTAATTTTTCCTGATAAAATCGAGCAACTAACGAGGTGGCATCCAGCGCGAGGACTCCCACGCGCACGTTGCTCCAGATCTCCGCCGGCCTCAGTTTCGCCGCCTTCAGCTCCTCCGCCACGCACTCTCCGGCGTCGAGGAACGGGACGGCGCATCCCTCTGCGATCTCGAGGTGCCAGGCGTGTGCGGCGTGGCACGGCATGGCGATGCACCGCGCCCCGGCTCGCTCCAGGAACGCTCGCCCCCGCCGTAGGCTCTCCAACGCCGCAGGGCTCCGCTCGCGGTCAGCGAGCGATCTGCCGATCGCCGGGTCGGCGCAAACGACGAAGGGGAGAGACTCGTCGCCGAAGGACCGGACGAGGTTGTTCACGAATCTAAGAGTGGCGGCGGCCGGAGCGCCGCCCAACACGCCGATGGCGACGGGGGAGTCGAGGAAGGGAGTGGCGGCGGATGAGGCGAGCTCGGTCGGGCGGTGGGATCCAGTGGGGACCTTGTCGGAGTCCTCCCTCCAAAGGAGAAGAGGCGACGACGGCGGCAGCCTAGGTCGTTTAACATGGATCCGGAGCTTGGCCGGGACGACGTGATCGACCAGATGGATGGGGAAGCTTAGCGTCAGTGCGTGGCTTCCATCGAACATCTTGAGTGAATCTAGCGTCGGACTGCAGGAGTCCGATACTCAGATCTCGGAAACTGGACCGGAGGCGGCTGAGGCAACGGAGTTGCCAGCGCAGCGTTAGGCGAACGGAACGCAAAAGTTACGAGCCTACGAGCGAAAGAGCAGCCAGCATTTAGCGGTCGTTTGCTGTAGTTTCTTGGATTCTGGTGGAATATCTGCCCCTTGGGTTTCAGATTTGTCAAGATAGGTCATGAGGTGCTCAGCTCAATCATCCAGACATGTCTTTTCCATGGCAAAGAAGAATCCAAAAACAGAGTGAATGGCGATCCCACACGCATCTGATCTAATCGTTCTATAGCTCCTCATCTGCTCTTTGTTTAAATCTCATCTAACAATTAGGGAGGTAAATTAGTCAAGTCGTTCGTCAATTATTTGAGTCTCGATTTTTTCGCTCAATTAAATCAACGAGCCAAGTTCGAATTTAATTTTAAACTTAACAAATACTATTAAGCTGAGCTTAAATTTAACCGTATTTGATTTATGAAGTCACAAACTCGTTTAATTTTTAAACGATTTTTTTTAATTAAACTCAAGTTATTTAATTTTATTATGAGTCTAAAGGTCTAATCAAAATCGAACCGAGCTTGAGTTTAGGGATAACGAACCGAATCCAAACTTTATCATGTTCAGCTTGATTGGGTTGGATTACTCCCCTACTTATAATGCATTGCAAATTCCACTGCTCGAAAACAATAATTCACCGCTCTACACATGATACATCAAAAGGAATCATCCACAAAATGGCAAAGTCTTATAAGATTTCTTTCTACGTAATGTTTTTCGAACATCCGATTCTACCACTGAGATACAATCCTAGCCGTTGATGGTTAGCTGGCCTCGCTTTAGGGTACTGAGGATAAGTTAATTAGATGTTTGAAATTTATTTCTTGATAATTCAAATTTAATTAAAAATATTATTATTATTTTGATAATTTGAAGATATTACAATCTTTCACTTAGAGTCTATTATTATTATTATTATTATTATTATTAATAAGTGTTTTACTACTATAGATAACACTATTTCTTTTCAGTGTTTTACTACTACAGAGCAAGTGTTTTACTACTACAGAGCACGTGATAAATGATTAATCAATTAATTTTAATATAATTCGACAAATAAGAGACAAACTTTTGTTATCTATAGGTTTTTTTTAAAGGAGAAAAGCGGAGAGATAGGGTTGGTAGAACTTCCTTTTCTTTTTAACAGTTTTTAATTCTTAAAATTGATTGTGAAAAGATAATGTATCATATTTCTTTTTATCTGTTTTAAAAGGCATGATTTACATTGAGTAAAATTAGTACTGACTATATGAAACTATTGGGAAGGCTCTAACATCATCTTCCGGAGTATATGAGCTTCACATTCTGCTGCGATATGCAAACCGTGACAACTCCTGAGACAATCTATCAACCACAAACAAATTTAAAAACTTCCAAACACAAGCACTGCTAAAAGGAAGAATAACAGAAATTCATGAAGGACAATTTAAAAACTCCTAAACACTGCACTGCTAAAGGGAAGAATAACAGAAATTCATGATTCCATCGTAAAAGTTGTTCTGACCATGAACAAATCAAATAAGGGCAAAGAAATTATGAGAAGTTGTCTGCCAAAGGACCAATCTCCTTCAACAGGAAAATAATACCCGCCACCATCCTAACTCCTTTGCTGAGGCTCAAATTTTGTCAGGTTGATCAATGTTTCAAATATGCAACATTCAATACATCAGGGGTTTGATAAAGAAGGCATCAATGTTCTTTTTTATTTAAAAGTTTGCAGCTTGCGTTACAACATACACCCAATGTTTGATATCAAAAGCAACAAACCTCATGACAACGCACATAGTGAAATATTGGCATAACAAAACTTCAACAGCAATTCAGTCCCCTTTTTTTTAAAAGTTGAGCACAGCTTGTGCACACATACAAATAGAAAGCTTTAACATACTAACGAGAAATCTTTTGAGATGGCAAATATACAACACAAAAGCATAGAAACACAGATATCCAATCTCAACAATCAAAATGAAAAAATAAGCTAGCAAAACCAAGTGCTAATTTAGCTAAAGTACATTCATAAAGTTTGACTTGACAAAATACTGCCATTCAAATAGCTTAAGGTCCAGCAATCTGAAAAAGTAGTCGAAATTGGATGAACAAAAAAAAACAACTACCCATCACAACATTTCTTGCTAAAAAGTCTTTCCACTGAATCAAGCAACGGTTATTGGTCCATGACTTTCAACTCATACTACTTTATGCCACAAGAGTGCTGGCAGTGGTGGCGTCACTGCATGAAAGGAAAGCAACAGTTATTAGGTTGAAAAAATCTCAAATATGCATGTTCAAAACCTCAAGCTCAAACAACCAAATTAGAATTTTGAATTCTGTTCATTGACATGGGTATGATGATTAGTCTTACCAAACGAGAAATGAAAAAAATTCAAGAATTCTAGCCAAGCTAATATTATATTCCAAACAAATTAATAGATACCCTCCCAAGAATAAAAAATGTTTTTCTGAACAGAAAACAAACAAGAAATATAAACTCAATTTAAATAACAGGCAATTAAAATACGAATCAATTATATATCTAATGCTGGGAAATTATTGCAAAGCATTACTTACTGTATAACAAACAAGTTAAATTCTCAAACGTTTTCAAATATTAAAAGACAAGTAAAACAAACTTCATAATTTGATTGCCATTAAACTGCAAAATCCACTCTAAAAAGTTCTAGCCTGGGTTGAATTTGACTTGAAAGGATTGCTGAGTCATAAAAGACTGACTATTATAAGCTCCACCATTAATAGGATTGGTTACTAAATGAATCTATGCTACACTTTTCCAGTTGTAACACATCCATATGTGCAATTATTTCTAACAAATCTATCTAAATAGCATTTATGATACATAGCTATTAAGATTTTTCACAAAACTTCCCAAGGAGAAAACAGGATCTACTCCAGTTGTGTCAAGCCCAACTATATATGGCTACCAGAATTTTCTCAGGTGAATTCTTTGGAGGGGTACATTATTAACAATATTTATCTCTTAAAATAACATCAGCTATTAACTTTCTTTGATTTTCCTCCACCACTTGCACCTTAACTCTTTAACCGATTCAATCTCTGTAATTGTGAAGCCTACTGCACCTACATGATTATATCACACTGTAACAACTTGTCCATTTTGATCATTTACTAACATATGTGACATCCCAACTTATATTAATTAAAGACAATATTTCATCTAAGTTCATCATGATTAATAATAGTCGGGATGCCATGTCATACAAGTCGGATAAAATTTCTTTAAAGATGATTACATTATCAATTTAAGATAGATTTATCATTAAATGAAATGATTGGACAGAAAGGTAACAACTGAGAGTGAGATTTTATCAAGTCGTTGAAATATAAAAAAGTAAAAAAAAAAAAAACACATACATTCAATATCAAGCAAGGATATATTTCATACTAACAATCTGGATTTACTACAAAAAATCATAATATTCAGACGAGTCATTATAATCTAAAAGCTCGGTGTCATTATTGAGAAAACTAAGGAAAAAATGATTGTTAAAGTACTTACTATTTAAATGTTGGAGGGAGCTTCTTGGTCCTCTTATAGTATCGAGCAAGGCGGTGAATTCTGCTCTCCACCAGGATCAACCTGAACTTGGAGTCCTTGTCCTTTCTGTTCTTCTCCAAGTGTTTCCTGATTGCCATAGCCTTCTTAATCAGGTGGTACAGATCCTCTGGAATCGCTGGGGCAAGCCCTTCATCCACCCCAAAGGAATGAACAAACATCAATACAAAAACGGCACACAAAGATAATAGAAACAACGTAAGATGACACAATAATCCAAAAAGGGAAAGTTTTTTTATCCTGATGATACCGTGAGCTTTCAGAATCCTGAGGATTTTATTCCCAGTAACACTCTTAACCTGGGCGATGCCATGAGAATCACGAAGAATGACACCAATCTGCGACGGCGTAAGCCCCTTTTTGGCGAACTTGCAGATACTTTCTTCCACCTGACAGCGTTCATCAAACGCATAACAATGGTTCTGGAAAAAAAAACCCCAAAGAAAAAACAAGGAGCAAATGGCTCACATCTGGTGCAGAGATCTTTAGCCAACTCGGCGGAGTCCTCTTGTAGGGAAGCGCCGATGAAGATATACCTTTTCTACAACCCCCGCCAAAACACAGAAGAGATTACCAGATCGAAGAGGGGCAAACGAATCGGAAACTGAAGAAAGAGGAGATTTAGTTTGAAGAATCAGATTACCCTCGACTGTGCATACGACCCATGGTGGCGACTGCTGGTGGCGACGAGCAGCGATGAAGCGAAGGGCAAAAGTAACAGCCGGCGCAACAAGGGCTGGGCGAGTAGGGTTTGCACTTGATTTATATAGATGCCTTCGATATGCCCTGAGTCGGCCCACGTCGCTTGATTGCGATCGGACGGATAATATTGGACTCCTCGATTGCTTTTGATGCGTGGTTGAGATCGAATTCGGGAAAAGAATGGACGAATGAGATTGAGAGAGTAACCGTCGAGAGTGAACTGGTAAATAAAATCTAAAACAAATCAACAAAAAATTATTTGAAATATTCAAATTTAAAATTGAATGGAACATAATAATCAATTGAAAAAAAACTTTTTCTAAGCAATATTTCTACATAAATAATAATAAAGTTTTATGTTAAATAATCAATAATATGTTAACAATAATAAAAAAAAAAAGAAAATTACAATCAATTATGTGTTTAGGCTTTGGCTCATTTGTATGTTTTATTTCTATTTCTATAACAGTTGTTAAAACTCAATTTTTTTAGTACATTCTATAATTGATAATAAAAAAAAACATGCATAACCACACTACGTATAGAATCTTATTCTTAGCAAAGATCTAACCAATCATCAAACTATGGGTGAGAATAACTAACCCATTTTTGGAAAATTTTCATCTTATGCTTTTGAAACCAAGAACTAAGTCAATGCGGTTGAACATTTTCGTCCTATTCTAGGAAATTATCTGTAATTTGTATTACTCTTGAAATAACTCAGTTTCTGATGTTATTCCTTGGCTTAGAAGAGGCAGAGGATGGTTTCAAAGCAACCATCTTCTTATATCTTCCATAACAAACCATTATCTTCCCTAACAAACCATTAGCATTGCCTTTTATTATCCTTAACTTTCAGTTTTAGTTTAATATCCTTCTTGCTTTCAACTATAAACATAGAGAGATTGAAAGGATATTCAAAAGAAATAGGTCGAGCTTAGAGGTATTTCGAAGACAAACAAACAAAGCAAAAGGTACGTCTTTTTGTTTATCTTTTACCTTTATTTTCTTATTAGTAGGAGTTTTTTTGAATCATACTCTTCTTTTTATTTGCATTTATTTATCATGGACACAATGTAAAAACACCTTAAAGGATGTAAATAGTTGATGTATCCAATTAAAAGATTCTTTATATATCAAATTGAAGCATATTCACTTGGATTGATATTATTACAAACTAAGTAGTGAGTCAATTCGATTCTTTTGTATTTATTTAAATTAATTCTCGCATCCTTTTATTTCAACTAATAATGTCTTTAGTTTTATTGATTTTGTCTGTGTCTAGCATTTATAATATTTATGAATCTACATTCAGGTTAACTTTTGGTTTGATTTGCTTTGAAGGAAATCCACCATCTATTTATGCTTTGAGAAGAAGCAAAGAGTTTGTAGACACTCTATCAGCTCAATATGTCAATATCGCTTTTATATCGAGAGGCTGATGATAACTCTATGGACAAAAGCTTGAAATCTAACATCAGAAAAACCCTTAGTTTAACTGACAAAGTATGGTTGATCTTGCGATCCACAAGCTTTAAGGGCCAACATGTCGTCCAATCCACTCTTAGAACTTGTCAATCTGGTAAACTAATGATTCGTGGATTCCTAAGCTTCAACAGTAGAAGAAAAGTGTGTCCTTTCGACATTCAGACATCCAATTCGGTGTTAAGTCCTCGTAGTGTTGCAAAAGACAACAACAAGGGCTCAGATGAGTGCAAAACTCCAAGAGCCCATTTAACAAATGAAACCTTACAATCCCCAGAGCTGGAGGAGGAGGCTGCTATCAGGTTGCAGAAAGTCTATAGAAGCTTTAGAACAAGGAGACAACTTGCAGATTGTGCAATCATTGTAGAGCAACAATGGTATAATGATAATATAATTTGGTTTATGGCACATCTTATTTGATCTTTAAGAGGTTAGCACTTTAGGAAAAAGAGAGAGTAAAATATGATGCAACTCATTCGAGCTTGTTTTCGCTTAGGTGGAAGGTGATAGATTTTGCATTGCTCGAGCAAAGTTCTGTGTTGTTTTTTGACCTGCAGAAGCAAGAGTCAGCAGTTTCTCGATGGTCAAGAGCGAGAACTAGAGCTGCAAAGGTAGGTTTCTTCATCAACTAGATCAATAATTTTCTTTTTTCCATCCTCAGGCTTTGTTCACATGCGTGGTTGGTTTCTCTTAGGTTGGCAAAGGCTTATCCAAAGATGAAAAGGCTCAAAAACTTGCATTGCAACATTGGCTAGAAGCGGTAATCATTAGGATTGATTGTCTAATACATTTAAGGAGTTTTAACTTGTGTAAAATTTTCTGTTTTGGGCACACATAGATTGACCCTCGACATCGATATGGACACAATCTTCATTTCTACTACGACCATTGGCTCCAGTGTTTTTGTGGACAACCCTTTTTCTACTGGTAAGTATAATGCATGCCAAATATTCCTCTTGCATCTCTAAATTCATTGGAACTTATTCTTTGGTAACTGAGTTCGTTATTTATTTTTCTTCACTTTATTAGGCTTGATGTGGGTGAAGGAAAAGAAATTAATCTTCAAGAACAATGCCACAGACAAAAGCTTCAGCAACAATGCATAATGTATCTTGGACCAGTAAGCACTAGGAGAAAAATATTTTCTAAATAATTCACATCTAATAATTTTCCAACTTAATGTTGTACTCATATATGCAAAACTATATGTCAGAGAGAAAGGGAAGCCTATCAAGTTATCATTGCAGATGGAATATTCATGTATAAGCACAATGAACAGATTCTAAACACCATTGATAGCCCAAATGATGAAAAGTGGATCTTTGTTTTAAGCACCTCAAAAATATTATATGTTGGTCAAGTAAGTAGCAAAACTTGATGAGACTATACAAATTATTAACCTTGTCTACTAACCTTGCAATTTGATTGCTATGTTACAAGCAGAAGAAAAAAGGTAGATTTCAGCATTCAAGTTTTCTGGCTGGCGGAGCGACATCAGCTGCAGGAAGATTGGTCATAGAACATGGAACCCTCAAAGTAAAACATATCACTCAGTTGCAAAATGCAATACTTTTTGATGCTACATAACAGTACAAGGCTAATTTCTGTGAATTTTGCAGGCTGTTTGGCCTCATAGTGGGCATTACCGACCTACAAATGCAAACTTTCAGGAGTTCATGAGCTTTCTACAAGAACATGGCGTTGATATAGCTGATATTAGGGCGAGCATTCCAATTTAAACTTTATCCTTTCATACACATGACAAGATGATATATTATATTTGATCTTAACAACAATGTTATATCTTGTTCAGACAAGTCCAATTGAAGGGGAGGAAGATGTTTGTGTTGAACCCATAACCAAGTCTTCTAACCCAAGCTTGGTTGATTCAACAACCGAAGAAATCGACTCGACTAGACCAACTGATTTGGCACCAGAATGCAACATTGACAACAAAATAGAAGTCACTGAGGAAGCTATCTTTCAAGTGGGAGAGAATGATGAAAAGGCTAGTGATTCAGCGGAGTTGATTCATAGGAGGATGACGAGGTCATGCCAATTGGGGAAGAAGCTATCTTTCAAGTGGGCAACAGGGACTGGACCGCGAATTCTGTGTGTTAGAGAATACCCTACAGAGATCCAGTTCCGAGCATTAGAGCAAGTGAACTTATCACCCCGAGGAAATGAAAGTCCAAGAACTTCTCCTAGGATACCACCAATCCAAAGTCCTGCCAATGAGGGATGCAATAAACTAAGTAAGTTAAGCAGTTGAGGATGTAAATATATGAAAAATACAGACGATGTTAATTATACTTTGGCTG
Source organism: Zingiber zerumbet (assembly GCA_037833815.1). Taxonomy (NCBI): domain Eukaryota; kingdom Viridiplantae; phylum Streptophyta; class Magnoliopsida; order Zingiberales; family Zingiberaceae; genus Zingiber; species Zingiber zerumbet. The sequence continues at coordinate 15,956,332 of JBBMJZ010000122.1, read as the reverse complement.
ATTTCTAGGCATTGTATTTGAAAGTTGTTTCCTTGTTGAACTGTATCGAGTTTTATAAGGATGAACGGAAGTTTACTAGTATGGTAGAAGTTTGGCAAAGCCTTCAGAGTGAATAATTGATGCATTAATGTAGGGAAGTATTTCACTTGCAGTTGAAATTGGTATAATTTGTATAAGAGGAGGACATGATGTCCATGCACGAACAAGAAACAGCTGATATTAAGCGGACGTTTCACATGGCCCCCTAGAATTCCGTTCGATATTTGATAGGTGCGGTAGTCTGGGAGCAAAAACCCCTGTGGCCTGTCTGGTTTGGGAGACGGACCGTGTATGCTGATGCGCTTCTCTGTATTAACTTGCTTTTGCAAACAACCACCGCAGAGTCGCTGGAGCTTCGCCATCACCCTCTCTCTGTTGAGATCTCTTCTCCACCCACCGCCACCGCCTTCAAACCTCCGCCACCAGCTCCTCGTCCTAGATCTCGAGATACCATGAAGGATCCAGGCGATGGGGTGGCGGCGGAGCCGGAGTTGCCGGTGAGCCAGAAGGCGATCAAGGTGCTCAGCAATGTATGCTTCTCCGCCTTTGTCCTGTTCGTCCTCGTATTCACTGTCGTCGCCATCACCTACCAGCCCCCTGACCCGTGGTTCGACTCTCCCAAAGCAATCATCTCCAAATCCCTGGCCGCTACTCTCCCCAACGCCACCTTCCGCACCGACGACTCCGTCCTCCGTACGGGCGAAGACCTTGCGTCCTCCCCCTCCCCCAACGACGGCGACACCTTATCCGATGCTTCTGACAACGCTGCCGATACCTTCGATATCGCCACCGCCTCTCCCGATCCTACCGACAACGCTTCCGCCTCTGATGCCGACGATAACGCTGCCTCCGTCCTCCTCCCTAAGCTTCCGCCGTCCTCCTCCGACTGTGACTCCGACGCCCCGATCAATTGCTCCGACCCGCGTGCCCTCGCTGCCATCCGACGGTTCAACGCCCGGATCTTCCGCCGCTCCATCATCTTCGTTAGCTACGAGAAGCCCGTACCGGGACCTTCCGCTGGGGAGTGCGACGCCTCCTGGCGCTTCCGCAACCGACTCGAGAAGTCCTGGCGCCGGTACAGGGACTACCGCCGCTTCCGCCTCGCCGTAGCTGACAACTGCAGCTACAAGGTCATCGCCGCCGGGAAGTTCCACTCCGGTTCCAACGCCGCCCCCAAGCCCCTTTCTTCTCCCCGCAGGTCCTCTTCCCCTGCCCCGCCCGCCCAGATCTCTGACGCCGAGATCAATGACACCATCCCAACGCTCGGCTCCGAGTCGGATTTCCGAAAGGGAAAGTATCTATACTACACGCGCGGCGGCGATTACTGCAAGGGGATGAATCAATACTTGTGGAGCTTCCTCTGCGGCCTCGGCGAGGCCCAGTTCTTGAATCGAACGTTAGTGCTGGATCTCAACATTTGTCTGCCCGCAACGTACAATCCCAGTGGGCGGAATGAGGAGGGCAAGGATTTTAGATACTACTTCGATTTCGAGCACCTCAAAGAGTCAGCTTCTGTGGTGGAGGAGAGCGAATTTCTGAGAGACTGGCAACGGTGGGAGAAGAAGGTCCCCGGTCGAAAGGGCGGAGGAAAGATCACGGTCCGAAAGGTGCCCACCTACAAGGTCACTCCAATGCAGCTCAAGAAGGACAAGAGCACCATCATCTGGAGGCAATTCGAGGGGCGCGAGCCCGAGAATTACTGGTACCGTGTCTGCGAGGGGCGTGCTGCTAAGTTCATCCAGCGGCCATGGCATTCCATATGGAAATCCAAGCGGCTGATGAACATTGTTTCGCAGATCGCCGGAAGAATGGACTGGGACTATGATGCTGTCCATGTGATCAGGGGAGAGAAGGCCAGGAACAAACAGCTTTGGCCCAATCTCGACGCAGACACCTCTCCCGGGGCGCTTGTGCAGAAACTTACAAAGATGATTCATGAATGGCGAAACCTGTACATTGCCACGAACGAGCCATTCTATAACTACTTCGATAAGCTGAGATCGCACTACAAGGTGCATTTGCTTGACGATTTCAAGGACTTGTGGGGCAACACAAGCGAGTGGTATAACGAGACATCGTCTCTCAACAACGGGCGGCCTGTGGAGTTTGACGGCTACATGAGGGTGGCAGTGGACACAGAGGTGCTGTATAGGGCTAAGAATCAAGTAGAGACCTTCAACAACCTGACAAGGGATTGTAAGGATGGTATCAACACATGCTAGCGCTTGCAAAGGAATGAATAGAGGCTCAGGAACATGCGGATATTATTCACGCTTGTGTAAGCTTTTCAGGTTCCAGTTGAAAATTCTTGCTCTGCCCATTATATTTTGGTGTTCTAGATATTGAAAATAAATAGATTTATCATTTTGATATTGTCGCATCTATTTGATAGAATTTATGCTTCTCTTCTCAGTTGAGTTACAGCTTAGGATATACGTAGGCTATGCCTGATATCATGTAGAATGAAAACTGTTATGCTTTAGTTGGTTTACATCAGTGGAATAATGAATCTTAGCTAAAATGCATAACCATATCAACTTAACTCAATCTTCCAGATGCCCTGAGTGTAGTCCATGTATCATTAAGAAGATAGCAACCAAGCATGATGAAACTATGTGACCACTGATAGAAACCAAAAGCAACAATTTCATATAACATCCCCTCCGATCCAACTAAATCCAGGACTCTTCTGCAAACCGCCTGCCGTAATTGGTTTCCTTAATCTTTCTACAACTTCCCATTTCTTTTCAGCAGCATATATATTGGAAAGCATGACTCTGTATGCAGTTTTGTCAGGGTGGATCTCAAAGAGCTTTTCAGCAACCACTCTGCCCAAATCCAGATTTCCATGAATGTTACAACCCCATAGCAATGCTCCCCAAACACCTGAATCTGCTGGCATAGGCATTGAGTGTATAAGATCATAAGCATCTTTCAATTTCCCAGCCATTGCGAGAAGTTTTACCATATATACATAATGTTCCATCTGTGCTTCAATACCAAACTGATCCTTCATTCTATTGAAGAATTTTAACCCCTCATCCATGAGTCCTGAATGACAACAAGCACACAGTAGAGCTGAAAACGTAGCTGCATCAGGTTGATACTCACCCTTAAGCATACATTCGAAGACGAAAAATGCTCGGCTGAAGAGCCCATGGGAACCTAGATTTGATATAGCCGCATTGTAGGCAACCACATTTTTCTCAGGCATCAGTTCAAATGCCAGATACCCCGAGTCAGAAAAACCACACTTTGAATACATATCTATTAGACAACATGATACTGCATGATCTAGATGGATGCCGGTCCTCAATGAATAACAGTGGATCTCTTTGCCAGGTCTGGCTGCTGCAATTGAAGCACAAGCAGATAGAGCACAAGCAACTAAAATTGCATCTGGCCTTTTCCCTGAGCTAGTCATTTCTCCAAGCAAAGTTAAAGCTTCCTTATATTGTCCTGCTTGTGAGAAACCAGATATAAGGGCTGACCAAGTAACCAGATCTGGCTGGTTCATACACCTGAATATTTGATAGGCCATGTCCATGAATCTGCTCCTGGAGTACATACTAACAAGTGCACTTCTCACGTAGGAATTGTCATCATAGCCTCCCTTCAAGCAAAAACCGTGAACTCCCTTGGCAAACTTCAAGGCACTCGAACTGCAGAAGCAGGAGACCAGTGCAACAATGGTATACCCATCTGGTTCCTTATCAGTCTCTCGCATTCTTCGAAACAGTTCCAACCCCTCCTGCCAAAATCCACCATAACCATATCCTGCGATGATTGAATTCCAGAGCACCAGGTCAGGTGCGTGTGGCTGATCAAACAACATCCTAGCATTATTGATTCGACCTAGTTTAGAGTATGAGTTGACCAATGCAGTGGTGACAATGAGATTGGAGCCAAGACCAGTGCTCAGAACAACTGCATGGATCATATCGACACCATTGGCATCAGAGTTCTCCGCACAGGCACAAAGGACGCAGGCAAAGGTGTAGCAGTCAGGCCTACTGCCAGCGCTGTGACGCATTTGGTCGAAGAGGCTGTAGGCAACTGGGAATTGGCGGAGGCGTGCGTATGCTCGTATGATGGAATTCCAGAGGAGGGTCGTCCTGCTGGGACACCGGTCGAACAGGCGGTGTGCAGAAGGGAGGTCACTATGGGATACATATGAACGGAGAAGGTTGGTGGTCGTGATGGGGTGATTCAGAGAGAGAATCGAGGTGGTAATGAGGAGGGCGTGCAGCTGCTTAGTCCTGGTCAGCGTTGTTGTGAAGGAAGAAGACCATGAAGCAATAGCAGCAGCAGAACGTAGTAGTTCCAGCGACCTTACACCGTGCAATTTTGATGGCATTTCACCGCCTCTTCACGTGATGCTAATTGAACCATCGGAAAGTGCTGCGACAGTGGAGAAAGCGCCTTGCTTTCCCTCGAGCGATGCGATATGCGCTAGCTCGTGAATTTCTTGCAAATTCTTCATGTACTCAGCTTGGATTTGCTCTCGCATCTAGGGATTGGATCAGTAGGGAGCCAATAACATTGATCTTGGTGGAAAAATTTAGAACTGGATGGACAGTTGGAGCTCCTTCCCTGCGCCTCGTTCTCCTTCTGGGAAGAAGGAAACATTGGAAAAGAATGAGAAGAAAGCTACACCGAGAGTAGAGGAGACTGAGAACGGTTTCGTGCAATCGAATGTCTCTGGTTGCGGCGATTAGGTCAAGGAGCCGAAACTTGAACTTTGCGAGGCCGGGCAACTCCACCGCCGTCGATCAGTTTCTCCGACCGCGTTTCTACCCTCGAGAATAAAACAAAAACCTTATAATAAATTTCCAATTATTTCAAAACCTAAAGAGTTTAAAGTAATTCTTCCAAATTATAGAATAGACTCTCGTCATCAACTCTATTTTTCAACTCTGCCTGGCTGACTTTTGAATCAGCGTGTATCATAATTCTCACTTAGAGTTATCTAAATTTGTCTGTAACTATAAAAGTGCAAAATATTTCGGAAATTTAGGCACACATGTTTGAGAAATTTTTAAATCACACGTCATATTTTTAAGAATGATCCAATAATGCACTAATTTGAATAATTTTTCCATTTTATCCTTCCCGCTAATATTAACTTTTTAAACATTTCCAAGGTATTCTAATTATATTTTTATAAAATCTAATTCGAAAATAATTTATGTGGCTCATGCCCATCACCTCATCATGCCTCTTATCCCCTCTCTCTCTCTCTCTCCTCTCTCTCTCTCTCTCTCTCCCCCCTTGCATAACATTGAGTTTTATACTTCCTGCACACCTGTGGGGCCGGGCGCAGGGGGCCGCTGGGATGGGCGGTTCCCACCTTTTGCTCAAACTGGAACACGCACATGAGGAGAAAGTTTCTAGACCGTGGAATCAATCCGGCGACCCACCGGCCGATCCATGCTCCGGCATTGGACGTCACCATAAGTTTCTCCAAGAGCGAAGACGGGCAGAACGGGAAGGTAGCGATCAGCAGCAGAGAGCAGGGGCCGCGGCGAACGCACGATGAGTTCAGGTGCCCTGACCTGAACCTCGACCTCTGCTTAAGCTCTCCGTCGACGGCGACGGCGACGGATGCGTTTGCAGGGCTCAAATCTGAATTCTTGAAGTAGAAAACAGAACTCACTTGATTCACTGATTGAGGAAGTAACTGAAACAAACTGAAAGGAATTGGAATAAATAATCTTCTCAATACTAAAAGATAGATCGATCAATTCTATTTCTGTCGGCTGTTTATGAACACACTGATCCCAATTGAATTTGGTTAAATTAAATAGGAATAGGAATGAGAAAGATCGGTTAAATCTAATTAAATTCGAAAGTTCGGTTGCATTAATTTAAAATTTTTAAAAATAAAATCTGTTTGCTGATTTATTTTATTTGATTTTGATTTTAAAATTATTATATCTGTAAACATTTGTATTTTAATGGGACAGTAATTAATCGATAATTCTATTCCCAATGTCAATCAATTGATATCATCGGTGATAATACCATCAAATTTTATATTGAATCTATTTAATTAGTTTTGATTTATTGACAGAGAAGTGCTGACTGCTCAAGCAAGATTTTTTAAATTTTGTAGAATTAAAAAAGTTCAATAAAAAATGAATACTAGTTGATACGGCGCATAAGGATAGGCCCGCGGAAGCCGGTCAAATGGAAGTCAAGGAGGATATGACGGCTAAAAGTTAAGGGAACGTGATAGTCAGAAGTCAAGGGAACGTGGCGGTCAACGGTGTTAGGATCCTATGGCTAGAGGGGGGGTGAATAGCCTTCAAAAATCGCTCTCGTTTCTTCTACAATCAGGGTTAGTCGCAGCGGAAAAATAAACTAGAAACGAAGAAGCGAAAAGAGAGAAGAACAAACCTCAAACACAAACCATATAACGAGGTTCGGAGATGAACTCCTACTCCTCGGCGTGTCCGTGAGGT
>JBBMJZ010000122.1:15889933-15931084 GCA_037833815.1 Zingiber zerumbet | reverse complement strand
TTACTTGGTTACAACCGGGGAGGTTGTTAATCCAAGGAATATGTCGCACTAGTATCTCCTTCAGGCGGAGAAGCCTCTTACAGCAATGACGCACAAAAAGAAAGAAGTTAAGCTAAAATGAAAGTGCACAAGTTTTGGAATGGATCTTTCTTGTTCGTTATTTAGCTTCTTGACCAAGGCTATATTTATAGCCTTGGTCGGGGTGCCTGAAAGGGTTCCAGGCGCCTGGAAGGGGATAAAGTTTTATCCCCTTCGTAACGGATTGCGGTCAAACATGATCTGATCAAAGTCCACTTCCGGGTGCCCGGACCTCAAAGTCAACCCCATTGACTTTTTCGGTCGAGGCCCTCTGCTCCGGTTCAGCTCACCTCGGTCAGGGTCTTCACTCTGGCTCCACTCGCTTGGATGATCTCGTCCATCTGGAATAGGGCTCACCCGAATCCAACTTTCAGCCTTCTCGAGCAAACTTTCGCTCCGGCTTCTCATCCATCGGAATCGTCGTGTACTTCCTTCTCGTTCGCCAGTATACTCATCCGCAGCTCTTCGTCCCTCAGTCGCAACCAGTGCCGACCTTCTCACTAGCTGTGTCTCTTGCTCCTCGAACAGTCTTCCGCTCTGGCTTCTCTTCCCTCGGAACCACCGCACACTTCCTTCTTGTCCGTTGGTGTACTCTTCTGCGGCGCCTCGTCACTCAGATACACCGAGCCCGTCGGCTCGCTCCCGTGTCGTCTTTCTCACTAGCTGCGTCTTTCGCTCGACTTCCTGTGCTCCTAAGCTCCTGCACACTTAGACACAAGGTTAAAATACCACATGACCTAACTTAACTTATTGATCACACCAAAATAACCTTGGGGTTCCAACAATTTTTATATTTATTAGACTAATATAAGTTATTATAATATGAACATAAATGATAAAGATAGATAAAATGTTGATGATCACGCTACTCATTATTTATTCAATCTTCAATCATGATGCGATGTGGTGGGTGGCAAATTTACTAGATGGTGATAGATTAGCTACAATAATATGATGTGGGTGAGGGGAGGGTATATGAATTTCAACAGATCAACACTTTAGAAGATCAAAGAATTAAAGTTTTAACATATTTGCTCTTGATGAGAAGAACAAAGAATTATCACAAGAAATTGAAGACATGCATGCTACTAGCAAAAGGATGGAGGAAGAAATTATTAAAAGGAAAAGCAAATTGGAATCACAATGTGTGATTGCATTTATCTCAACACGATGTGAATATTTATTTATCTCAATAACAATTGTATTGTAATTTTGGATTTAGAAATTAGTTATTTTTAATATTTTTGAATTTTGTGATTGTTTATTGTAAAATAACATGATATGAAATATAGATAAAATTAGTGATAAATTTAGAAATCAATTTATGTGTGGATTTATAAATAGAATTATAAATGGATTGATAAATACGTAATTTATGACAGACTAATGACATATTTAAAATAAAATTATAAACAAAATTTATATTTGAAATTAATTTTATTTTGTCAAATTAAAGATAGATGGTAAATATTTTTTTAATCTATTTTTAAAATTAGAGACAGAATATTTTTATCCCAAAATTAGGTACAGAGCTTTCACCAACGGATCTTTGAGACGAAATATTCTATTTTAAACATTCTTTAGAGACAGAAAAATGACTTTCAGAGACAGAATTTTTCGTCTCAGAAGCCTTATTTTCTTTTAGTGTGTTGAGGTCGAGAAGAGCCTCGAGATTCTTTTTAAGGAGAATGAGATTTCCAACTTGCGGGTTGGTAGGTATCATGGTGATGACGACGTTTATATGGTTCAGGAGACCTCCTCTTGTCTGACTCACTCTGTTAGGTGTTTCACCGATCAACTATTTGCTTTAACTCCCTTGCATACTGCTGACAATTTTGAATGAAATGAGTTCTTGATGATGGTAGGCACAATACTGAGTTACCTCAGGGGATTGTCAACCGGATTTAGGAGTAGGAGTTGAGGCTACCTCCATGCCTTGTACCACTTTTTCTCCCATTCAATTTGTGAATTCTTGATTTTGCAAAGGTGGGGGAGGATCTCTCCGATCTCAATGAGTGGGGACAAGAGTCAGAGTCGGCGTTTATTTTCTCTAAGATGACTGGGCTTCCTTAACTAAATATATTTAAGTGTCCATACTTGTAACCCTTTGAAATTGGCTGGAGGATTTTTTACTAAGGATCTAAAAAAATCTCCATCAACCAAGCCTTGAGAGAAAGCATTAATCTAGACCTCTGGGGTAACCCAGAGAGCATCCATGGCTACTCGATTAAACTTTGCAAGTATTTTTCAGGGGTTCTTTGAATTTTTACCTGAGAGCAAATAAATCATGTGACATTTTTTGATATCTTGGATTGATTACAAAGTGTTACACGAAGACGACTTTAAATTCTTCAAAATTTTGAGTAGAAGAAGTAGAGAGTCAACTAAAACATTTATGCACCGAACATGAGAGCGTGGTTAAAAAAACTCGACACTTGACACTATCCATATACTAGTGTAATAAAGAAGTGTTCTCAAACTTGTAGACATGATCTTCTAGATTTGTAATACCATTATATTCCTCGACCTGCCATACCCGAAAGTGCCTTGGCAATTCATCATAGAGGATGTCTTTTGAGAATGGAAGACCTTGAGGGGCTTTCGATCCATCAAATTCAGGGCTTGTTTCCCTTAGAAAACCTTGATGAGGGATTTCATCATAAGATTCTACATAAGACTCTCTAGCGACGAACTTACCAATTGGTATGGGAGAAGTAGTTTGCAGCGTTCTCATAGGCCAAGATACCTTTTGATGCATCGAGGTCACTTTGACCGACTGGGGCAATGTTTTGGTTGAAGACAAATAAGAAGAAGAGAGTTAAAGGATGAAGAAGATGAATATTAGGGTTTTGATGTACTAAGGAATGCATATGTACTTGGACACTAGAAATGATTACCTTTTATAAGGAGATCAAAGACTTTTTCCTTCTATTCCTTTTTTCATATTGTCATTACTTAATTCCTTAATTAATATAGGACTTGTTCATGTCGTTGCTTTTTTCTGAAACAATCCAAGATTTGTGTAATGATTATCTCTTTCCTAAAATAATCTAAGATTCGTGTTGTGATGATTTATTCTTTTCATAAAATGGTGTTACATCCTATGTCACCAAGAGGTCGGGAAGCCAAAAGGGCAGTGCCCCATAAGAGTCGAGAGTCTGGAGGCTAAGAAGCCAGGAGGCCGAGTGGCCAAAGAGTCAGTGGTCGGGAGACTCGAGAGGTCGAAAGGGCTAAGAGTCGGGGGCCGGGACACCCGAGAGTCGGGGCTGGAAAGCTAAGGAGCCATTAGACCCGAAACTTTCCTCTATTGGAATCACCTCAATAGTTTTCCCCAATCTTCTCTTATCCACGTGGCGCCTACTGATCATTCCCTGGATCATCGATCATTCCCCGGATCAGCGACAAAAATAAAATTCGTCGTAGAATTTAGCGATGAGATGTTCGCGATGAAAAACTTTTCCTCATAAATTCCATTGCAATTTTTTTTTCTCAAAATTCATCGCAAAAGAACTTTGTTTTATAGTGAATTAAACAAGCTTAAAGAGAGCTCGATAACATTTGAATAAATTAAGCTCAAGCCAAGCTTGAATCAATATCAAACTCATAAAAAAAATAAATTAAGCCAAACTATAATTATCTCATTGAGTTGATTTATTGTAGATTTAGTTTGCCATGAATTGATTAGTTTATTAAATAAATTTAAATATCCCAAAACTTCATTTGGCTTAGCTGGTTTACAGCTTTACACTAATCTACATTATCATGTCCACTTGATTCTGAACGAACACAATTCTAGATGAATTCTTTTTTTCCCCAGAAAAATAAAGAAAGTAGAGTTTCTTAAATTTTTGTTCATGCCTTAGGTCTTGGTTAAATCAAAGTCAGATTCCCCGTGTTTTTAGTTCTAAATTCTGGATTTTGACTCCCATTCCTAGCTTCCAAGACTTAAGCTTTGGATTCCGGACTAAGGTGCGACAGTAAGTGGTAGGACGGACTTTTTAAGTAATGAGCATTTAAATTTTACTCAGTGCATATTACATTTAAATCTACTTGCACTTTTGATTTATTCTGATGACAGATGATAAGTTTTTATAGGACTGGATTGATATCCCAAGAATTACTCAAAGGATCACAATTGGACACTCGAATTATCAAAATAAATAAATAAATATATAATTTTTTAATTCTTAATGATCATCAAATATTTTAACCAACAATTGTAGTAAATTTAATAAGTTTAAATTTATATTAAATTTTGTTATAATAGATGATTGCTTTGATTTGATTGTTAATTGATGAATGATTGTATTCTTTTATTTTTACACTTCTCCATCTATCTTATAAATGAGTGTTTGATATAAATAAAATATAAGACAATTCTCCCTTCTACTATTGAATTATAATACAAGCGCTCTTTAAAATTAACGATGAAATATCAAGACGAATGTCTAGTAGATAGTGGTACAACACACACCATCCTTTAAATAAAAAGGTATTTTTTTAGAGTTAACATTAGCTGGAAATAATGTTATAATAATATCGGATTCATAAAAAATTATTGAAGGCTATGGAAAAACAAATATAATTTTACAAAATAATACAATCCTATATATTGTATATGTACTCTATGCTAACAAATCCAATAGAAATTTGCTTAGTTTTAAAGACATCTGTCAAAACGGATATCATATTGAAACATTAAATGAAAATAATATTGAATACCTTTACATAATATCTATTATATTTGGTCAGAAGTAGATAAAAGAAAGACATGTGCACTCTCTTATAGAATATATTGTACAATAATGAAAACAGTTGAGACAAATATAATAATAAATTAGAAGTTTGTTGATAAACACAATTTCATATTATGGCACGACTGATTAGGTCATCCTGGGGCAACAATAATACAAAGAATAATAAATAATTCACATGGACATCTAGGGATGACAATTTCACCCGAACCCGATAGAGGATCCGATATCCGACCCGAATGGAGGAGGGTATGGAGAGACTATCAATACCCGATACCCGACCCGAATATCCGATTTAATAATATAAATACATATATTAAAGAAAATTTTCTTTTTCTAAAATCAACTTACTATTGTTTTTGGTGATATTAGTAGAAGACTATATAGATGTTTAATCTATTTTTTTTAATTATATATATTTTTTAATAGGATGTTAATTTTAATATATTTTTTTGAATGATAATAGTTCGATAGAAAGAAAAAAAATATACGTATAGAAGATATCCGATCATTTAATGGGTATGGGTATACCCATAGGATATCCTATACCCGATGGGTATGGGTACGAAGGATATAGAATCCAATCCGAACCCGACTCATTGTCATCCCTACATACAATAAGTGGACTTTAGTAGCGGCTCATGATTGGCAAAGTATCATAGTACACTCCGAAGGATCGGAATACATGAATTTGCACACTTCTAAAAACATTCTACAGTCTAACCACACCTCATCAAAGAAATTTCTATTTCTTGCTCTCCACACATAGTGGACCAAAGAGGACAAGGCAAGATGTCGAGCCTTTGTCAACATTCACTTCCACAATAGTATCTCCCGAAGACTCTCAATGTTCTCCGGTAGGTAGACATCTCATGTTGCATGTGTAGCCAATCTCGGATCCACTTCCATAACTCCATAATAGCGAGTCACCCGATGAATAGGTACTCTTGCAACTCCAGTATCTATCTACAAAATGTGCAATTGTCGATCCTCCATGTAATCTTGTCTGTCTCATGTGGGAAGACGTCTCTTTGCCAACATCTAGAGTGCGACTACATGACTCGTCTATAAGTAGGTCTTCCACATTGTTCGGGTCCATGTCTTCTTAGGATTAGGATGTCTAAAGAAGTCATATGCTTGAGTCACCTGCCATCTTGAGCAAACCACTTTGCTAGTCTTTGTCCAGCAGTCTCGGAAGGGAATCTGAATGGGCTGCCTCCAATGTCCATATATTTGCACGCCTTAGGTAAGTGTGATGCACCCACTTTATCTAGAGCACATCCTCCTTAGCTTGTATTCACCAACGTACTTTTGCCAAAAGGGCTAACTTCCAAGCTCGTAAATCATGAAATCCCAAGCCACTTTCCTCTTTGGGTTTGCACATCTTTGCCCATGACACTGGTGGGTACTTCAATGTCCACATGAATGATCTACAGATGCTCTAAATATGATCATTGATGCCCAGTGATAGTGTTAGTATAGATAGCTAGAAGAACTCCACTCCATAGGACAACACCTTGCTTGCATAGGATAGCGTCTTCTTCGACCAAGCCTTTATTCGTCGAACTAAAGAATCAAGTTGTGGGCTGTAATCTAAAGTCCGAAGACACCCTACAGCTAGTAGAATCCCAAGATATCTGAAGGGCATAGTGCCCTCTTGAAAGCCTGTGATGGAAAGCAGCCGCTTGCAAGTCGTGTCATCAACTTCTGCTAGGTAAATACATGACTTCAGTCTATTAACTTGAAGCTGTCTCGCCAAACTCCTGGAAGCAAGTAGTCAATGCGGTAACTAAAGCTTCATCACCTCTGCTGAATAGAAGTAGATTATCCACATAGGTTTGAGATGAGCACACTGGTGGAAACAGAAGCCCAATCCTACAGTGCGCTATTGTATCTACCTCCTAAAAATCTCTATACAAATGCCAAATAAATATGGTGCCAATGGGTCACCCTGTCTCAAGCCTCTAGCTCCTCTAAAGAGTCTAAAATATCCTCTAATAATGGCCACTGAAAGTGAGGTGGTAGTCACACACTAAATTCATGCAATAAACTGTTCCGAGTAGTTCAACCCAATAAGTACCTCATATAAGAAATTCGAATGTATCGAGTCGAAAGTCTTTTGAAGATCAATCTTCATAATGCTCTTGGGTGAGATGCATGTCCTATTGTATTTTCAAAAAAGCTCCTGGCAGGTGGATCTTATTTGTGATGAGGCGACCCTTTACAAATGCTGTATGTGATTGATGTAAGATATGATCCAATGTGACTGACAATTGCTCAAGACAAGAAATATCAAAGTGTGATACCATCTTCGGAGCAATTTACCATCACTAAAATTTTGTAGTAAAATCTCTTCCAATCGTGTCCCAAGCTTCTTTGAAAAAATTCAACCCATAGCCATCTGAACTAGGTGCTCGATGATCCCTTATATCAAGCAATGCCACCTTGATCGCATCTAATGTAGGGAGGCAGACAAGCTGATCATACTGGTTGATACAGGTTATGACAGATGGACCCAGAAGGTGACGTGGTCGTTAAAGTCAAGATGACGTGGCAGTCCTATTCCGAAAGGAGTAATATCCCCTCGTTTGGCCTGCATCAGTTCCCCAGTGTTAAAATCCTTAGGTTAACCCGACCGAGTTTTAATATGGCCAGGGGAAGATGGTCAGTCGTTGAGCTGAGCGAACCAGGGAGTATAATGTCTCAAGGGCAGTCGGATCTTAGGGAGGTCTTATATAGCGGCCAGAATGACTAACTTATTCTACAACACATCAATTATAAATAATAGTGTGCATGTGCATTCGTTCGGTCTTAAAGTCAGGGCCAGCATGTATAATCTAATCGTACGAATATTCGGCCAGGTTAAAGGCCCTTAGCCTCATTAATTCCCATATGTGCGACCAGTCGGATAAAGCCCGGCCGGGATAAAGGAGCTTAGTCTCATCAATTCCCATATGTGTAACCGGCTGGATAAAGCCCAGCCAAGATAAAAGCGCTCAGCCTCATCAGCTCCCATATGTGTAACCGGCTGGGATAAAGGCGCTCAACCTCATCAGTTCTCATATGTGTAACCTATCAGATAAAACCCAACCGATATAAAGGCACTCAACCTCATCAATCCCCATATATGTAACTGGGCGATAAAGCCCGGTCGGGATAAAGGCGCTCAACCTCATCAGTTTCCACATATGTAACTGGTCGGATAAAGACTGGCGGGGTTAAAGGCACTCAGCCTCATCAATTCTCATATATGCGACCGACTGTCCAAGCTTAAGGCCCTCAGCTTCATAAAACTTTCCAGGTATGCCCGACCAAAGTGCACATACGCCTGTTCAAGCAAAGGATTGATCAAGCATATGACACTTATCAAAGTGATTTCTCATGATCCCGATACACTCTTTCCATTCTCTAGCAAGTATATTAATGTTGCGCAGGACGTAATTGAGCAGCTTAATCTAACATAGGGGCAAAGGAATATACAGAATGTAACTGAATGGTTCAATAAAAGAGGTCGGCTTAAGGACCGACCGAGATATAATCAGCGCATATTGCATCAGCCAAATAAAGAGGTCGGCTTAAGGACCGACCGAGATATACTCAACAAATAAGCAGTAGACAATATTGTAACAGCCTGTCAGGGTTGTCGGGGAATATTCCTTGGGTACTTCTTGCAGAGGTTAGTTATGACAGAATACTCTCTCGACAATTTCATCAAGGGTCTAAGCCATAAACGACAAAAGAGGTACATCTGTAAGTAGAAAAAAGATTCCTCGGACTGTTATTGCATATTATCCAGACTATACTTTTTCCATTACTTAACAAACTCTGACGCACAATGCTATCTCATGATCACGGAGGTTGTGAGAGGTAGTATATAAAAGGGGATCTTCTCCATTGGCAAGGTACGAATCATCTGCATCTGAAACCTACGCTCGCGCGTATCCACTGCTGTTCTTCATTTCACTCGCCGGAGATCGTGCTGACTTGAGCGTCGGAGGGCCTTGCTAGGGATTCCTTCCCTGGTCTTTGGTCACTAATGCTTTGTTGGATCGTTTGAGTGTGCGCAGGATCCGAAGGAAATCTCCTTCTCGGAGGAGGTCTTCTCTTCGTAAACAATCAAATCATCATCACCAGCGCACCATCTCCTCATCTCTCAAACAGGATCACTAGTCAATCCTAATATCTGGCCCAAACTACAAACAAGAGTGGGAGAAAGTTGACCAGTCCACTGATGTGCCGAGCTGTCTTCGAAAATGAATCGTGAAGGCCTATACCTCAAAAGATTATGTAAGACTGCCATCATTCTTCTCCACGACTGTGATTTCATTACGCCTATTATTCCTCTTTACAAGTGCATGAAAATAGGAGGTATTGCGGTCCACCTGCTTGAAATATCCCAGCTTGGCACGTTGCACGTAGAAACTATGTTTTGCAGCATTTAGGCGGTTTCTGATTGTTGCACCTCCTTGTAATTGTCTGGCATGGTTCCCTGGGTTAGTCCGGCATCTTGTACCTCTTCCAAACACTGACAAACAGTAGTCGCTCTCCCTGAAATATGTTAGAAGAGGTACCATTAAAATAAATATAGTTTTATCTATATAGAAAAGTTAGAAGAGGTACCATTAAAATAAATATAGTTTTATCTATATAGAAAAGGTTCTTTTAAAATTAGTTAAATGTGACATCTTTAAAGAATTAAAATAAATATTCTATTATTTTATATAGTTTTATATTGTACAAATGAGACACGTTAAGAATGACGTGACTCGAATTCCCATCCCTAAGTGGAACTATGCTATTTATATTTCTCTCTAGGATCTTGAAGTATTTTCTTTTTTCCTGACTAAATTTCATCCTTTCGTTATCCTCCTATTGATTTGTTGTTACGCTTCACACAAGTTCAGCCTACCATGAAGCTAGTTTCGCTCACCACACATGAACTGCAAAAAATGTTAGAGCAAAAATATATAAATATTAACCAAACTAACTAAATACATGCCTCTTTAAAAATACTTCTACATCTCATCAATATCCAAAAGATCAAAAACTCCAGAACGTGAGCAAGAAAATGCAAAGTGAATATAAAAAGGAAGTGCATGATGTCAAATGAATATCTTATAACAGTCCAAAAGAGCAAATAGTCAAGGTTATAATTTTCTGCACTTAACATCATTAATCTCTTGTCAGAAATTTCTCTTATATGATTTCATCATTTCTCATACTTCCTTCGCTTACGAGTATTCTTAATTTAATTTATCAATGAATCCACATATCAGACTACCCACAATCTGTCTAGTAAAAGATGCATTGCATATAGGGATGAGCATACCACAATTCATGCAATCGAAGTGCATCATAAGCATATATAAATATATAAAGTGAACAATTCGCAATCCAACTATGTGAAATATATCATATAAATATATATAGGATAAACAATCTGCAATCCACCCAAAGGTACACCTAACAAAAAGCAAAGTAACAAAAGAAAAGTGTGAACGACCCTCAATCCACCCAATGAGAAAAATCATCTCATATAAAATGGTCAATGCCTACACACATGTGAAAAGACCTAAGGACCCTTCTAAAGTGTGGAGCCAATGCTCTACAATATAAGTAATTTATTTTAGTATAATAAATCTCACAACTCCTTTAGAGTACAGAGTTGAAATTTTATAATGTTGTTGTTACATTTTTTTATCTCTTTAATTTAACATCCATAATAACGCAACCCATTTCAGAGCGCAAAGCCGAAGCTCTACCATATAACCATTGCATTTATTATCCCATTGATTCAGTTTAAATAATTATGCAACTCTTTCAGAGAGCAGAACTGAAGCTCTATAGTATAATTTATATATTATTTTATTAGTTAACATAATTAATTATGGAATTTACTTTGTCATGTTTCTCAAAATAGATCTACTTTCATAAATTAAATCATACACAAGGCAAATGCAACGAAATAAGCAAGAAAACAACTCAGATCATATTTGCTCACCGTAGGAACTCTACTCTCCTTCTATCTATTGGATTTAATTATCAAATAGGTGGTTGTACAACTTATTGCAGTGATCAAGCATCATCAATCATGGGTTCAGGGTTATGTTCACTGTCCTTGCAACCTAGTATGGAAGTGCATATGTTAGTTGTCCTATGAAAAGCCTGGGCAACATAATTTAATTTTTAGTTTCTTCTAACATGACTTTGACTTTCTACCACACTATCTCTTTAAAGGGCAAAACCATTGAAGATAATTCAAATTCTAGCATTTATAGAGGCTAAGCTAGGAAGCATAAAGTTTAATCTAACCTTCGAGTGAGAGATTTTGAATAGGAAATCAAGGAGGCAAGGGAAGTTAAATAGGAGCCGAGGAGCAATGACATGGCATGAGCAATAACATAGTGGCAAGGAGTCCTCAATTAAGCTGTCTCGCTCAAAACTTGGATACAAGTCTGTGTGAGGCGGCAGCAATGACATCACTAATGGCGGTGATAGCATGGGTAGTGGAGAAGTGTCGTGAGGCAGTAGTGTCAGGAGAAGGCAACGACGACGTTGTGAGGCAGCGACAGTGTCGCGAGGCCATGGCCGTGCGAGGAGGCGACGTTGGCATGGGTGGAGAAGAATTTAGGGTTGGGGTGAGAAGATGACGTGCATGGGAGAAAGAAAATAAGGTTTGAGTTATATAAGTTGCACTTTTGCAAAAAGGTCCAAACATGATCCTTGGAATTTTCTATAATATAACATTTGTTGTTTGGTATGAAGTTGAAGGGATCACTGCTTGGGTTCTCCAGATTTGCAAATCTTTAAAGATCTGAGGTTTAGATGGAGCATTGTCTGTGTTTTACATGTATGCGAGTAGTATATTTTTCATTTCATTATTATCATGTCTAGTTTATGTTGCACCTAAGAATTTCTCTAGTTTATGTAACAAGTAGGATACAAATAATATCTATTGTCTAGTTTGAGTGGCAGTATTAGAAGTTTTAGTATTAATAGAGTTATTGGTATAATGGGTCCAATCCACATTAATATTTTAGGTTGAGGGTTGTACCATTAGCGCTGTATATACCTCATGGTTATTTCACAAAGCAATACAATATTCATTTCTTCAAATTCTTTGGTACATGTTTTTTCACTTTTTGATCATGTCATTTGCAACTATCAGATAGAAGAAGCGTCTCCATGAACATAACAAGTCACCTCCCATTGAAGTTCCTTCAGCTTCATGGTCAGAATAGAATAGCAGAAGCAACTAATAGTGTTATGGATTTGAGGATTTATTTGACATTCTCAGTGCCAGTTGTTAACTCATCTGAAGAAATTCTTAGTCTTCTTCATGCAAGCAATGGTTTACTTGTTCCTACAAACAGGAGAAACCTCACAAATCGCCGTTTTGGCTACCAAGTAAATTGCTGTGAATATTTTCCTTTTCTTTTAGTATGTTGCAGATGAACATTTTCCAAAATAATGCCTTTGACTATTTATTTGCATAGGTACGCAATATTTCAACTACAACTGTTGTTACAGTAAGTTGTGACGCTGTACATATAATTAGCAGACAAGGGACTCCAATTTCTCCAACTTACCCATTCACATTCCTTTTTGGTAATTCTACTCTCACATGGATATTAAATCGTGATCCATAATTTTAAGATATTAATCTGTCATGACATTTTGGGTTGAATGGATACTATTTTGACAAGTTATAGAAAATGAAGCATATATGTCTACTGAGTAATAATCTAGGAATCAATCTCAAATAGCTGGGACCGATGGCATATTTTTATTGTTCTTGCTTTTCTTGCTGTAAACTTATAATCAGAATTAAATACAGGAAGAAAAATGAAGCGAGGATGAATTGTTGTCTATCATCAATAATATTTTTTCTATTTGTATATTCACCAGATGACAAAAACTAAAAGAGAAAAACCCTTGTATAGACTCCAATATTAAGAATGGTTTAGATATTCAAGCTTGGTAAAGTTCCTGTACCCAATTTGGTATGCTCAAGAAAATTTTGGGATAATGTATAACATAGGTTGTCTTTATCACAATGGATGTCTTGATGTAGCTCTACAATTTTAGTAACTTGAGTTCATTGTGTACTTTTCATGGATGAGATTGAGACCTAGAGATATAAAGTTAATTATGATTTACTAGAGTTTGATTTTGTAAAGATCCTTAAATTTCTACTTCGTCACTGATAGATAATCAAAGACCTTCAGTAAGGTTGAGTACAAATTCTAGCACGAGGACTAGACATCACAAAATACTGGTGCTGATAGAGTTTCTGAAGCCTGTTTTCAATTTCAGCGCTTCATCAATTGTTATTTCGGGAGGATATATTCTGAGGTATGTTGTTCACTGTACAAGAATTCCTGTACTTGCTGACCCAACCTGTATCTCTAATTCAAAAGTTTAGTATGCCTGACGAATGGAGTCCTATTTTGCTTTGTGATTAGGTTTCATAAAATGGAGAGGAGCACATATCTGACTGAAATACAAACCAATGATAGTATCCTTACTGTGGAAATTCCTGAAAATAAGACAACAGACATTGCTGGAAACAAGAACCTTGCATCAAACCTTCTACAAGTGAAGCATTGTAAGTCTTATTTTCTCATTCTTACACAGCTTTCCTCTCCAACACCATAACAATTTATATTGAATGATTTGATGATCTCCTGCATTGACTTCAATAGATTGATGGTATATGAAACTAAATAAGCACCAAGATCTATGTTATAGAAGGCAAATTTCCCAAATCCCTCTGCTATTTTTCAGAGATGCCCAAAGAGCATTGTTAATTTTCAAAATGTACAAAGCACGTTGCTTCCCCACATGAAGTGGCAAAAATTTCCCTTGCCAAATCGATAACTCTAAAATATTTTAGTTTTCCCAAATTGCACTCTGACTTTTTGAATTCATAAAATACTCTTTCTCTCATCTGCTCCTTTTTTATTTTTCAAAAACACATAGTTTTACAATATTAATTTATTTCCTTAATTTTTTCTAGAGCTAGTATTTTTACAACTAAGCCTTATCCCACTAAGTGGGGTCGGCTATATGGATTCTTTTACGTCATTGGACTCTATCCTCTACTATATCATCATTTATATTTAAATACATTTTATCTTATTCTATTATTTCTAATCAAGTCTTTTTTTCTCTTCCACGCATTGTCATAGTTTTACATCACCTAATTAGAACATTCATTGGTCGTCTAGGTACATATCCGTACCATCTTAAACTTGTCTCCCGGAGTTTTTCCTCAATAGATGCAATATCGACTTTCTCTCTAATATTTTTATTTCTTATCCTGTCCATCATTGTAGGTTCGCGCATCCACTTTAACATCCTCATCTCTACAACTCTCATTTTCTTCTTATGTACTCGAGTCATAGCCAATATTTAGCTCCATATAACATAACAGGTCTAATCGCCATTTTGTAATGCTTTCCTTTAAGTTTTAGAGGTACTTTATGTTCTCAAAGAACACTTGATACTCTCTCCTTCATCTCAACCATTCTGCTTGTATTCTATATAAGATATCTCTCTTAATCTCTCCATCTTTTGCAAAAATGATCCTAAATACTTAAAATTCTCAATTAACAACTTGTCATCTCTTATCTTAATAATTGTTCATTACGTCTAATATTATTAAACTAAATTCTATATATTCTTTCTTTACTCTACTATGCTTAAAACCTTTTACTTTTAGCATTTCTCGCCAAGATTCAAGTTTAGCATTTACTTCTTCATGTGTCTCATCTATCAAAATAATATCATTTACAAATAACATTCATTACGATATCATATCTTGGATGTAGGGACTTAGTGTTATCTTTTTTTTTGGTTAGGTCAAAGTGGTATATCATGTATCCAAAATGTACAAAAGTGAGGTTTAGGGTCTATTCATATATATCAGATTTGAATAGATACCTAAAGGCATGTATACATGTATCTGCACGCTCCTGAATATCCTCTCTACATCTAACTGACCCTCACTAAAAAAACTACGATTTTGGGTCCTCTATACATAATGTATCAGCAATGACAAAGCTAAATGAAGGGCCTTTGTCACCATTTTGCTCCCGCTGTAGTGTTGTCCAAAGACACAAATCGTCCTCTGATAGGCAGACATCTCTGGACGCATATAAAGTCAGCCTTGAATCCTCCATCATAGGTCTGCAATAGGGGGGCACTGGAAGAACAAATGCTCCTGTGTCTTCGACACCTATCCGCAAAAAGTATGTTGTTGATCCTCCTCATATGCCTTCCGGTCTATAGTGTCACACTCCGCGACGAGCGACGGACGTCGGCATTGCTTTCAAACGAAAAAATTGAAAACAACCAACCTCGATAGTACAGTAATTGCAAAACAAACCAGTCTTTTCATTCCAAAATAAACAGTAAACTATTCATACTATTCAAACTAATTAAATTACATCCACTTAAATTTAAAAATCCCCTATTGTAGCGGAATTTTAGTCTTCCCATCAGCAATTTAAGCGAATTCACCATCCCCAGAACTCGACTTGCTCCCTATCCTCGATTTCATTCTCAATTCCAATTTCATCTCTAATTGAAATGGGTTGTAAAGGGTGAATGACTTGGAGTCACCCAGTAGGCAGGGCGGGTAATAAAATACAAATACAGTAGTTCTTGAGAAGCAGTAGTTTTTCAGTAGTAAAAAGAAATAACAATAAACTCAAAACAAAAATATACGTAGGTTCCTCATGGTTTAAGCTGATATCAACCCTCTAGAGTTATCCCTCCTAGAGGAGAGGTCGGAAATTGGAAGTAGTTCAGAAATCAGAAGTGTTCAGAATATGTATTCCTATCATTTAGTTCATAATTAATTCAGTGCCCCAAAATACAGTAATTAGTAATCTCCAGTATTGGTAATAATAGTGGTGTAACAAAATAATTTTCATAAAATAAAACTCACTTTCAGAACTCATAATTTGCATAATAAGCCCACTTACCGAAATCCTTGGAAGTTGATATGACGGTAGGAGAGGTGGGATTCTTAAAATATATTCTCCTTCCTTGCCAAAACGATTCTGCCGTGGATATGTCTTCTCTTCCTATCAAGCTTTCCGTAACTTTGCCATGGTTATTTATAGGAGTGAAGTTTTGATCTCCACCAACCCCACTACTCCACTAACACCACTATCTCCACTAGCACCCTTATCTCCACTAACGCTATGATCTCCACTACCCCACTATCTCCACTATCCTATTCGAATCGTGGTCTTTACATTCCTCCCTCCTTATGGAAAGTTTCATCCTCGAAACTTGTGTCACCGTAGACCTCGAAATGACAAGGGTAGTGTATACACATTGCCTCTTCTCGTCCCCAAGTAGCCTCCCTGTTAGTATGGTTGGACCACTAGACTTTAATATACGGAATAATCCTTCGTCTCAACACTTGGTCCTTTGAATTCATGATTCAAATCGAGATCTCTTCATACTTCAGGTTTTCCCTTAAGTTCCCTTGAGTTACCAATGGTTATGCCCTCAAGATATGACTCAAGTTCGCCATATATCTTCTCAATTGAGAGACATGGAAGACATTGTGGATCCTCGATAAAGTCGGAGGTAAGGCCAGTTTATATGACAAAGTGTCGACCCTTCCTAAGAGTTCAAATGGTCCTACGTATCTAGGACTAAGCTTTTCAGGCTTGTCAAATCTCGCCACACCTTTCATCGGTGAAACCTTTATATATACTTTCTCACTAATATCGAATTCTAAGGGCCTTCGTTTTATATCAGCCCAATTTTTTTGACGGTCTTGGGCCATCTTTTGCCGCTCTCGAATAATTGCCACTTTGTCCATGGTGGATTAGATGAGCTCGGGCCCAGTATGGGTCTTCTCTCTTACTTTATCCTAGTATAAGGGCGATCGACATTTTTGCCCATACAGTACCTCATACGGGGCCATCCCGATACTGCTATGGTAGCCATTATTATAAGTAAACTCAATCAAAGGAAGATGATCAACCCAATTTGAACTAAAGTTTAGCGTGCATGCTTGTAGCATATTTTCGAGCCTTTGGATGGTTCTTTTTGGTTGCCCATTCGTTTATGGATGGTAAGTCATGCTAAGAGTAACTTGGAGTCCATTGCCTATTGAAAGCTTTTCCAAAATCTGGACACGAATCTTGGATTTCAGTCGGACAAGATACTTACTGGCACTCCAAGCAGTCGCACTGTGTTATCCATATAAATATTTGCTAGCTTATCAAGATTATAATTCATGTGGACTGGTATGAAGTGAGCGGACTTGGTAAGCCTATCCACAATTACACATATAGCATCATGACTCTGGCGTGATCTCAACAACCCTACCACGAAGTCCATGGAAATATGTTCTCATTTCCATTATGGAATTTCTAATGGTTGTAAGAGTCCTCCATGTCGCTAGTGTTCGGCCTTCACTTGTTGACACACCAAACACTTAGCTACGAAGTTTGCTACGTCTCGCTTTATTCCACTCCACCAGAAGTTTTTCTTCAAGTCTCTATACATTTTTGTTCTTCCAGGGTGAATTGAGAATTTGGATGTGTGCCTTGGACAGTACTTTCTTTCAGAGATTGTCAACATTGGCATACATAGTCGTTTGCTCATCCAAAGTATGCCCGTACCATCTACTTGAAATTCTAAAGCTTTTCCATCCTAAGCCTGAACTTTGAGTTTTATCAAATTAGAGTCATGGTTTTGGCTATGCATAGTGTAAGTGCCCCGTGTTAGTTTTGATATGGTCAACCGAATTAAGTTAGGTCATGTTTGTGTTTAATCTTTATGTCTAAGTGTGCAGGAGTTTAGGAACACAAGAAGTCGAGTGGAAGACGCAGTTAGAGAAAAGAATGGCATGGGAAGGAAGGGAGTTGACGGGCTCGATGCATCCGAGGGACGAAGTGCAGTGGAAGAGTACACCGGTAGATGAGAAGGACGTGCACGATGTTCGAGGGACGAGAATCCGGGAGGAAGTCTGCTCAAGAAGAAGGTCAGAGTTGGTTTCAGGTGAGCTTAACTCCGGTTAATCGGAGCATCACCTACA
The DNA here is from genome assembly GCA_037833815.1 of Zingiber zerumbet. Classification (NCBI taxonomy): domain Eukaryota; kingdom Viridiplantae; phylum Streptophyta; class Magnoliopsida; order Zingiberales; family Zingiberaceae; genus Zingiber; species Zingiber zerumbet. The sequence continues at coordinate 15,913,183 of JBBMJZ010000122.1, read as the reverse complement.
TAAACAAGATTAGCTTGGAGGCTGATCTACTTCATAGAAAGCGCCTTCAATCGCTTGGAAGGCGCCTCACATGAATAGTGCGAAGACACCTTCAATACCCGTTAGCTGAAGATAAAATTTTATCTTCAGCAGATAAAACTTATTCTATTGAAGGCGCCTTAGACCTACTTGAAGGCGCCTCCAAACCACAGATAGGTTTTTCCAAGGGCTATAAAAAGACTCCTGAAGTTAGGAAATTAACAACAACTCAACTACAACTTCTATAATCACTTCCTAGTCTTTTTCTAAGCTGTTAACGTCTGTAAGAGAGGCTACTCCGCCTTCATTAAAGGAGATTTCTAGTGGAGCTTCTCCAACGCTTTGGATTAACAACCACGTAGATTGTAACCAAGTAAATCTAGTTTTCTTACTATTCTCTTAGAAGTTGTTAATTTTATGCATTCTTATTTTGTTCAATTAATTGTGCATAACTGATCAAATCCAAGTAAATCTGAAACCTGCGGGGTGGAAAGCTGGCTTCGATGAACAGTAATCTTCGATGAAAACGACCTCTTGAAGACCTGAAAGAACTCCTCAACGATCCTGCGCACAGTGAGAAGAGCCAACAAAGCGTTAGTGACCTAAGACCGGAGTAGGAATCCCTGGTTAGACCCTTCGATGCTCAAGTCAGTCCCTCTCTTGAAGGTGGAAGAAGAATAACTGAAGTACTTAGAAACTGAGTTGGGATGCTAGAACTTGCTTACCATGTCAACAGAGAGGATCCCCCTTTTTATACTACCTCATATAACCTCTGTAGTTATGAGATGGTCCCCGGTTTGTTAGAAGATGAAGTCATCTTCTAGGTTTCGTGCAATAATCCTTTAAGGAATCTTTTTTGTACCTTAGATATACTTCTTTTGTCGTTTGTGACTCATATTCCTGATGAGGTATGCATAGGAACACGTCACTATAACTGAAGAAGCTTCTAGAGGATATTTACCGCAAAATTTGTCAGGCTGTCATATTTCCAACTGGTCCTTTAAACTAGTCGCATGTATAATAAGAATATCATCTGTTAAGTGTATCTCGGACGGTCATTCAAACTGGCCCCATATATGTTAAGAATACCTTCTGTTAAGCATGTCTTGGTCGGTCATTCAAGCCGGCCATATATATTAAGAATACCTTAGCATGTCTCGGCCAGTCATTCAAGTCGACCGCATATATATTAAGAATACCTTCTGTTGAGCATGTCTCGGCCGGTCATTCAAGTCGGCCACATATATATTAAGAATACCTTCTGTTGAGCATGTCTTTACGCTCGGCTGACTGGAACTTACCTTGAGAATATATTAAGAATATCTTAATGGCCTATACCTTGAGCCAGGTCTGGATCTTGCCATGTCTACTTGATGAACTTCATCTCATCCTAAGTTGACTTTTACTAAATAAACATCAAACATTTCACGAGATAATATCAAAACTTGAATTCAACATTTAAAATTCAAATATAATTCAATAATAACCGTCTATAAGAATCAAATCCAATTAATCACCAAGCCTTAAGAGCCACGCTTTCATTTGGTCAAAGTTTTATCCAATGGAGAATTTATCTTTTTCTTTTGTTTTGTTTTATTGATTTATATGTGTTGTTAAAGACATCAAAGCTTGTCAATAAATGAAAGCTCATCGAAATAGTGATACAGTGCGATATGCAAGTAGACCAATTAGCAAAGTGTCGGCTAGTGATACACTGACTTGGAGCTTTTCCTGGTCGATTTCTCATCCAATTTAATGCCAACTATATAATCCCCAGGCAAAGGGGACCCTTTTCAATTTCAGCTATGCGCCGCCAAGGACACTTTTTAGAATATTGTACTCCACGTTCAAAACACGACAACATGTTTACATGAATGCATTTTTTTATTTCAATATATTAATTTGGTTTTAGTATTTTCTAGTGTAAAATTGCATGCATGTATGTGGCATGTGGAATGTGAAAGAACTCAAAGTCATAGCATACGCAACTTTTTCAGAGTGTTAGCTTGTAACTTTTATGTAGATTGTATATGGTAGCACGATATTGATATCTTCATGTAATTATTTTTTCTTAATTATGTTTTTTCTCAAACTCAAGCCATGATGAATTATCCCGTCATGGCGAGTCCCAAGCCAGAGAAAGAAGGAGGGTTGCATTAGGTTGTCAGTCAGTGTTAAACTATAACAAATGTCCAATGAATGGATCCATTACAATCAAATATTAATAAAAAATATTTTTTTAATTAATATATTTATATTTTAAAAAGTACCAAAACTTATCGACACGATATGATACTGAAACCTTCTGGTCATAAATTGAAACCTTGACATGATTTGAAATTTTAAACCTTAGGTCAACCACGTACCTATGGTGGGTAAATGTTTGGTAGACTTCATGCAATAAGTCTTGGGCGTGGTTTGGCAATTTTGAAAACACTTTGTTGGTTTGATGAGGGGCGTTTTGGGCACTTCATGTGGATAAGTTGTCTTCTTTGACATTTTTAATGGTAACAACGCTCTTTGGGTATTTCCAGAAAGTAGTGTGGTTCAGAAAGTTTGCCTTAATTGAAAAGTTAGCTGGTTCCGCGGACATGGAAATAGGCCCTAGAACTTGGAAAAGGAAAACAATACTAATTAATGACTTGTGTATGAGTGATGATGAGGATCAAAATGAATGCAGTGTGTGCTACTTCTAAATTCTTTGAGTAATTGGTAAAAGGTTTGATATTCTATGATAGTGATGCCATAAACTTTTCTAGGTAACTGTTGTCCGTATCTAGATTCAATATTGAGTAGTCTGGTTTGATATTCTTTAATATTTTGGGGATCCTAAAATTAATTTATCTTCAAAGATTACTGAGAAATTTACCATCCAATGATCACTTAGTAACATGTTTTAGAATATTTATCATCTTCTTGGACTTGTAGATTTCTGGGTATGTGAGCTTGAGTGATCGAGCATTCAATTCTAAGCATCTTTAATAGGTAGTCTCTGAAATATTTTACCACTTGGTACTCTGATTCTGCACTGGTTTGAATTTATTTTCAACCTGGTCTATTTAAGCTGGAATACTATCAATTGAGCAGTTAATAAATTATTTTACTTTGTTAATTTTCCTTTTATTTTGAAGAGAGATTCAATTAAAATCTTCTCTTTAATTGTGACAGATACCACACCAGCAATATCATCATGGATTTCTAGAGTTTCTACTGTTACATTTGCAATGGCATCAGTGGTTGCAGCGCTTCTTAGTGTTTCAACCACAAGCCTTCTTACTTCTGGAGCAATTTCTAGACCTAAATCATCTCTTGTTTCTGAACCAACAAGGAATCTTTTGGTATAGTGTAGTAGCTATGAGAATCAAGAATCTAACATTTCATTTAAGTTGCACAGTTTGTTTTGGTTTCATATCAATTTATATTGAAGCATTGGAGTCTTTATGTTTTTTAAAATCATTCTAGAGGTTTCTCAATCTCAAGTGGAGTATTCAATTGGTTTTAAGTTGAAAAGAGGTCAATTTTGAGTTGAAAATATCAATGAACTTTTTTTTATCAAAAATTCTGATGATACTTTTCGACTCAAAAATACCGTAACATTCCACCTGAGATTCTCAAGAAATTTTGGGTATAATTTTCTGTCCAAAACTTCAGGTATAGCCTGTCTCTCATGAATGAACTGGTATAAATTTTTTCACCAAAATTAGCAAGTTTGGTCCATCAAAATAATTGGATTAGAGGAGGTTAGTTTATTGAACCACAGACATTTTAAGTATATGGAGAGAAGGTGCAACATTTGTGCATTTTAAAAGAAGAGAGCAGGGAGTTGGATACCCAAACATGGGATGCACCCTCTTGGAAATCTGCTAGTTTCATCTCTGACTAAAATATATTGTTCCAGTAAATCTCTTAAGAATGCCGACTTGTTCCTTTCCATTATGAAAAAATATGAACGATCAAATCCAATATGGTGTTTGCAATCATGTAGTTCTCTTTTATTTCTATTATCAAACTCACTTTATCATGAGGGAAGATTTCCAATAGTCAGCCTTACATTTTGTTCGCAGAGATTTGTATGTCACATCCAGGTCTTTGCACTCTCCCGGTGGTTGTCAACTACCATTCCCATCGAGTATTATGAATTCTCGAGGAGCATAGCTTGGAGTATTCCGTACATCAATCTTCCTTGGGAAAGGGTCTCCAATCCACTTGCTGAAGTATGGGAAAGTGCCAAATTAAACTTTGAGCCCCCAACACCGCCAAACCAAATAATGGAAATGGACCCTTCTTTTAATGCGAAGCCACTTACACCTGAAGACTACATGTCATTTCTTGAGGTCAGAATTATCTTTTCAGAATCGCTTCAAGTGTTTTACTAGCTCCTGTTTAATAATCTAAAACAGTTTCAAAATGCATACTTGCAGAATCAAAACATGAGACCTGGAGCTGAATTCATTAATGTTCCTCAAAATTCATATAGGTAGGTCAAAACTCAGGAAAGGCAAATTGTATGTTTATCCTTATTCCTGCTTAAATCAGGGCACTTTCCTAGTAAGAACAAAGAAAACAGACTTAGTTCTTGGCACTCTTGATGCCTTGCACCACTGAAAAATATCTTAAAATTGCTTCACTTGTATAGTTCTCTTGAATGTTGAGCACCAGATTTTAGCTTCTTGAGACATCAAGCTATTCTTCTCTGCTGCAACAGATGGAGGTATTTTGGTCGAAACATTTTCTGGCTGGCTGTCTTTAGTGGTGGATTGATCTTGCTCCATATGGCAATTCTTTGCTTTCTGAAATGGAAGAAGAATCTGGAAAATCAAAAGGAGTTTGGAGCCCTTGTGTTCCCAAGGCTTGAAATATTCTTGATAATGCTTGCATTGCCATGTATCAGTCAGGCGTCTGTTGTGATAATTAAAGGTAATTGTTTTACTAAGTTTCTTCTTCCCATCAAATTTGTTCATTAGTTTTATTGGCTTTAATTCTTCTATCTAGCAAACTTTCGCATTAGTTTTATTGTGTTTCCAGTTAAAATATAATCTTTCAGCAGCTAGCATTTTCTTCTAAAAGTCAAGATCTTTCTGTTTCTGTCAATGGAATCACTTGTTAGTTCTAATTGGCTTTCTTCTCTTTTGGACGCAAGGGAAAACAACTGCCGGTGTAATAATTGGAATTTTGCTTCTCAGTATCTCCACATGTTTTCTTATATCCTTGCTACTGTTACTCTCACTTGGCATCACCATGGGCAAGCTTCTACAATACAAGGAAGTACACAAGGAAGGGCAAAAGTTCCATTGGTACCACGAGCTCATCCGCGTAACTCTTGGCCCTGGAAAAAGAGGCCAATGGACATGGAAAGATCAAGCTAACTCGCTCAATCTAATAAAACTAGGACCATTATTTGAGGACCTTAGAGGGCCACCAAAGTACATGCTCACACAAATTTCCAGTGGTGGGAATCAAGGAAAGCAGGATGACCGTATCATTGCTTCGGAAGATGAGAATGAAGATGCAGAAGCCCCATTTATCCAGAAGCTATTTGGCATCCTAAGAATCTACTATACGCTTCTTGAATCGGTTAAACGCATTTCTCTTGGAATTTTGGCCGGAGCTTACTCAGCAAGCAGCCCTTCAAGAGTTCCCATTCTGATTGTTTTGTCCATCACATCATTTCAACTCTTTTTCATGGTCTTAAAAAAGCCCTTCATCAAAAAGAAACTGCAACTTGTGGAGATCATTTCAGTAGCTAGTGAGGTGGGTTTGTTTGGGGCTTTTCTCGCTCTCCCCAAGGAGGATTTCTCTGATGCTGATGAGAGAGTGGGGATCTTTATGCTGGCAATGTTTGTCATCATGTTCACTGCACAATTGGTCAATGAGTTGTATGCCTTGTATCGACAAGTCATTCGACTGAGCCCGGCTAGGGACTCATTCTCTTCAGGTTTGAAGAGTGTATTTGGAGGTCTGTTACTGATTGTACTGCCAACATGCCTATCGACAAAAATTACTGAGCAGTTGTCATCCAGAAACAGAGAGAATGGAATTACCTTACATCCCCCTTCGAGTGAAGTTCAAAGAACGTCAGGTACAAGTGAACTATCATGGTTGCGACAACTCAGAGTATTCGCTAAGGGCAGCTTCAGCAGAGAAGACAGGGGGAGCGCCGAATGACCCTTCAACCAGTGCACCCAGCAGGAGTAGCTTTTGGGCTGGTAAGAGAAGCAGGAGCTCATCTGTAACGTCATCATCTGACAACAAGGAAAAAGGGGACTCCAAGTCGAAGTCCAGAGGACTGTATAAGGATTTGGAGAAGATTTTCTCTTCAAACTGATTAGAATCATCAGTACGAACATTCATATTAAGATGAGGTGCGAAAGTTCATTTTGAGCTCTGCAGTGGAAGAAGACTTTTTTGGATTAATGGAATTTAAAATCCTAAACATAATCACAGGTGGCCGTAGGAAGGAACGAACATATATGTAGACCAAATACAATGTTTGAGCAAGTTTAATTTATCGATGGTGATTCCTAGATTGTAGCTGTGCTTCAGCTTTTCACTGTCAGTATGTTTGATGTACAGGATGATATGTGATGACTTCATGAGGAGAGCTGAGGGGGACTTAATCTTGTATCTGTTATCAATTTCTAATGCTGTTACATTCTCAGCTTTAAATCAAGGCAAATAATTGGTATTTGTTGAAACATGAATGATGAATGAGTTCCACTGCTCGACACAAGGACGTTCGTCATATTGGCACAAGATGATGTCAAGGGGCATTCATGAGGGTAGCAATTTGTTGTTATTCATGTCAAACAAACAGTGTCATTTAGGTCAATATAATAAATAAAATAAAATATCATAAACTAATCCCTGTTTTAAAACATAATTTTATAGTAATTAAGACTAAGATTATCAACGATCAAAAACCAAGATGAATCACTATGCCAACATTAATCGGTTGAACATAATTTAATCCAATCCAGCTCTAATAACCAATCAAATGTGCTTTGCTTTTAGGTCTGAAGGAGTCCAAGGAATGAAACGAAGTGGTCTACTATCTCAATTGTCTAGTTCAACCAATGAAATCCTAACAGAATCAAGAACAAAGTAGCATCATCATGGTTGATCCTAACAGATCCAAACAACATTTCCAGGGACTTCAACATCAAGAAGCTAAACAATGAAACACTATCCAAACATATGCACGGGAGTTAGATATTGTCAAATGCAGCACATATTTGGCATCATAATCTTGATGGCGATGCTATTATAAGGTCGCAGTATCTAATACAATTTGGAAAAAGCGCATCATGAACCAATGCTGACATCCCCAAAAAAATGTGGCCCTGCTGTGACCCCTCAAGTATTTCTTATATTGTAAGGAATACTTAAAATCATCCCCAAAACACAAATTACAATTGATTTGATTGATCCGGAGTCAAATTCATACTCTGTGATCGAACTCTGTCGATTATCTTCTGTCTTCCTGATAGATCATCTTCATACACAACGACCTACATACAAGACCATGGTTTATAAAAATAAACTTGTCTTAAGATGATTAAACAAAGATTAATCACACACCTGTGAATCTGTTTGTGTCTCACTAAAAGCATAATTGCCATTAACTTTTTCACGAGACGAAGCAGCAGAAACCATGACATCAGCAGTCCTACAGGAAAGGCAACAACAGTTGGTAAAATGAGATGCCAACTAAAGTGTTTTCAAATTATGACAAGACAATCATATTGTCCTTGCACAAAAAGGTATATTAATTACCATAAATGGGATTTTACATGAAGAGTAGACAACTACAAGTATATTTTCAAAAGGATTCCATAGTTCAAACTAGATTCAGCAGTTAAACTGCAAACGGATGCAGCAATAAGTATTCAATTCTCATCTGCCTGAGACTACATACGGATGAACTGTAGTATATGCATCACTGGAAATTTGATTGAATAACAAAGCTACATGCAGTTAAACAATGTCCTGCAGATTTGCCAGGACACCAAGAAATTATAGACGATACCATTGATTATAGAAAAAACAGCACATTAGATGGGCCATAACTAATAATTGAATTGTCTTTTATCCAAAAGAAATAAATGGTACATGTATGTCCAGTGTAGTATCTGCTCCAAGAGTAATGATTGTAGTCAAAGACCTCATCAATATATAAACGATTGTTTAGTCTAGAGGTAAGCAAATTAGATCCGAAGAATTTTCACTGTTCAAATTCATATAAAGGTGGCTCGCTCACCCCAAGCGCCACTTTTGGGAGGGGTTTATCCTTGCCACTCCTGCCTTGAATGAGAAATTTCTTACATACAATGTGGTGTAGAGACACCTCGTGATCAAAGAACAAGAAAAAAGACCACACCAATACGAACAAACAATTCTTAACCCGCAAACTTCATTTTGAGAATAGATGTCATCTACATAAGCTCATATAAAATCACATACTTCTACCATTAATCCCCTCCTTGTCTTGAGATCAAGAGGAAATGTTTGACAATTAATTGGTATCTGATTTAAAAGTGCTTCCAAAATCCATGACACACATTAAGATTTCTTTTAGCATTTAAATCCACAATTATCTCATTTTCTAACATCTTCAATTATTGCCTTCGCTGCATGGAAAATCATGGAGCAATGTTCCAGAGAAATAATATCCATTTGAATGTAAATATATTCCTAGCTCTGAACTTCCTAGGAAAAATATTGATAACTTACTTGTTCATCCAATGTTTTGAAACACCAAAAGTGGAGCTTGAACTTTCATTACCTTTGCAAATTATAGAATGGTCAGATGAAAACATCTGCAGCTAGTTAAGGTAAAATAAAATCAAGTGAGAAGGATAAATCCCATGATTAAGATAAAAAGGATACTCCTTGTACACAACCAGATTGCAGAGGTGACTTCATATCCTGGATCTTCAGCGAGGGAAAAAGAGATCAGTTTGGTTAGTAACGTATACAGTTCTTTAAGGAAATATGCAAATAATTACATTTGGTGATTGAGCCAGTAGATATTCAATAGCATCTGCAAAATCAGGGACTGTTTTATCATTACTAATCAAGGAATTTTCAGGTATTCTATTTTTCTTTGCTGCATCAGTATTCGTACGACATTCCGATAATCGTAAACTTTTCCTACATGTTCCAACATCCTTTTCGCAGAGGCCTTCATATGAGAATCCTGCAATGTCCATATTCTTAATCTGAAAAATAAATAAAGGACAATTGTTGTACTCTGTATAAGATTCACCTGCCCTTTTGGTTGTGTTCTTTTTTGACTCCAACGTCTCACTCACCAGCTGAGATGGAATCCCAGAAATCTGAGCTGTCTGTGACTGTGTAGGGTACTGACTCAGAGTGCATAAGCCTGCTTCCAAATCCTCATCACTTACAGGTTTAGGCCGAAATGGATCAAGACAAATAATCATATCCTACAAAAGGATTTGGAAAAAAAGTTTCAAAGACAGTATGGTTTTGTACTTCATGGAAGAAATGCACAACTCAAAAAGAGTTAAACCTGAGAAATGCACTCTATAATCCAATCAAAAGTGATGGATTGAATTCCCCACCTACAAGCAGCCTCATATTTTGGTCCAGTGGCAAACTTACACAATAAATGTGTGACTTTTTTGGTCAATTTCTCAGTAAATTTAGCCCCCAGCGTAAAGCACAAGTTTCTTAACAAAAGTCTTTCTTTCTCTTCATACTGTGAGACACAAAATCGAAGGCTTTCAAATCCAGATAACGGAATGTGACACCGCAATGGAGAGTAGATAATATGGCTTCCAACATCTTGGATGTGTGCATCCTATAACAATGCCACTCCACAAAACATGCTCTTGTTTAGCATCATTTAAGAAAAATGATATACAATATAAAAAACAGTAGATAACAATCAATCAGGTACGCAAGAAATAAAAATTTAGCTTACTTGGAAATACTAGTGTTATGGCTCTCATGACTCAAAGAAAAAAAAAATCAAACATCTATCCTTTCTAATCCATCCAACCCACTACTAAATTTGTTTGGAAGGATGTCAACTTAGGTACCACATGAGAAATTGCAAATTCTGAATATGGAACTCAAACTGCAATGAGCATAGATAAAACAATATACAGAAATCCAAAATACTCCAAAATAACTTACCAACACATTTAGAATTGATCAAAACAAAATAAACATACAGAGATTAAAAAAAATTATCAAGTAGCAAATTGAAGGGGAGCCTTGGCACAACAGTAAAGTTATTGTGTGTGACCTTGTGGTCACGGGTTTGAGTCGCGAAAATAACCTCATGCAATGCATGGTAAGGCTACATACAATAGACCCAATATGATCTAACCCTTTCCTGAACCCTGCATTGGCAAGAGATTTGTGCACCAGACTACCCTTTTTATCGAGTAACAAATTAGAAGTCCACGATATAAATTTAAAGAGATGTAGAACATTAGAAAAAATCAAATTATTTATAAAAATAAAATTCAAATTTTAGTATAAACCCAATACAAATGACAGAGATTTTGCAATAACTATTCTCATGCCCTACCAAGAAGCCCTTGCAAAAACTGCATAACAGAATCTAAAGGGCGGTCCCTAATTATTCATATGGCACCCCTTCTTTCAAAAATTATCAAAACATTGCTTCACCTATAATTTGATGCCTGAAATACCTTTTTATGCTCCACTTTAGAGCTGCTTTGACCAACGCTGCTAGTGCCCTTGGAATAATGCATCTCCAAGGCAGAGCAACTTTTGTCAAAGCTGCTCTACGGTGGTTCAATTTTGGCCAAAGTTGCTCCACCTTGGAACAGCTTTGGTCAAAGTTGCTAGAAAGTGGTGCAGCTTTGATCAAAACTGCTCAAGGCGGTACAGCTTTGATCAAAACTGCTCAAGGTGGTGCAAGTTTGCTCAAAGCTACTCCAAAGTGGTGCACGTTTGGTCAAAGTTTCTCCGAAGTAGTGCAACTTTGGTCAAAGCTGATCCAAGGTGGGGCATAAAGGGGTATTTTGGATATCAAATTATGGGTGGGATGTTGTTTTGATAATTTTTTAAAAGAGAGGTGCCCTTTTAACAATATGGATAATTAGGAACACCCTTTTATTTTCTACAAAATTGCATTGTAAGCATGCAATAGCCAAGGCAATATTTTTGTTACTTTAAAGTGGAATAGTATAACTTGTGTCTCTACCTCGTAAAGTTCAGCTTGTTTAAGAACATTGAAGATTCACTATCAAAATAATATTATAGCCACTCCATGTTATACCTTTGAACTAGAAAAATTAACTTCTTTACTTTAGTAAAAAGCTAGATAATAAGTACCATTTCTGGTAGAGATGCACAAACCAATAACAGCAGTAATAGCCCACATGCCATAGGTAGTCTATTACTAGACAGCAGTTATCAATGAAAAGCAATACCATAGCATAAATAATAAATTATGAAATTGAATATTGAACTTTGCATTCATAATACAGTGTGATAAAGATAACTACCTCCAAACAAGAGCGTATCCAATGAGTTGAAACCACAATCTGAGAACAATCAACAGGAGCATGCACGATACCGTGACACTCAATCATATAATTTGCATTCATCTTAGATTGATCATTTATCATGGTACCTCCTCCTTCCATGACCCATTCAATAATCTCAGCCCTCTGGTTAAAAACAGGAAAGAAACACAAAGATGAGAAATATAAAATGCTACAAACAAATCTGATACCTCATCAACTGCAGTAAAATTAATGTTGATTAAAACAATATTATATGAAACAATTATATATCATCCAAGCAAAATAGCATACAATTGAAGACAAATCAAAAGACCTATGGCAAGGCGTGTCAGTGGAATAACAGTTAAAAGCAATAATAAAAAATAGCTGTCCTATACAGTAAGTGCTGAATGTACTTAAAACAAGTCGAGCTATGTGCTAAGAAATTGACCAACCCGTTCTTGAGGAAAAGAACTTGAGAAACAGAAATGTTTCCCTTTAAAAGTGTTTGATGGTCCTCTAATTTGACTACCCAAATTTCTGGAATAGGGGCCATGTTTCTGAATTCCCTGACTCAAACTATTTCCAGCAGAACATGGGTTTGATATTTCAGCATTAATCGCTATTTTTGAAAGGCTTCCATTTACATTATTTTTGGCTCTCTTCTCTGAAAATAACTCTGCTCTGAATTTATCTGAATGATGACTGGCTGATACAGAAGGAATGGCAGCAAAATTTTCCACCTTGGCAGTAGATGACTCAGTGGCATAGCATGAGGAATCTGCAATCCAAAGTAAAAGGTAGAAAAAGACAATTCAGGTCAATATGTGACTTCAAACAATTCAAGAGACCCCAACTATATCATGAATGGTGAGATGAGAGACTTCATTCATGTGAAATTGCACAGAAGATCAGAGAAGAATATATGTGAAGCTAAAACCTTTTGAAAAAATTAGTTCAGATGCTAGGTGTCTTGTGCTTATAGGGAGTGCTTCCTTTGTTTTATTACACTCCTCAAGCCAAGTAGCTTTTACCACATTGATGACACCACAAGCAGCTAAGCGTCTTACCTCTTTCTTTTCACTACAAATAAACAATCATATTTGAGGAACACTAATATGGAACTTTTGAATTTTTGGAATATGAGAAATGGAATTAGGCAGTTTTCTAATTGTCAAGCAAGATACAGAAAAACTTGCCTATCTGAAGGTTCACCGATGATTATGTGAGTCAGTTTCTCACCAAGTGACATATGCCGAGTGCCCCCACCCTTAATTATCATATTTAAAAGTTTGCTTAGTTCAGTCTCAGAGAAACCCACAAGTGAAATTCTGCAATCTGACAAATAAAGGTCATAATCATCTGACTCTAAGTCATCAATGATGCAAGTGTCCAACTTCTGTTCATCCTTCATCAGTATCACTGCTGAATCAGTCCCCTCATTATTCACCTTAGTAGCATCGGAAAATGAAGAAGATACATTCTGTGACAACGTAGCTTCTACGTCCCCAAACATTAGTGGTGAAACAGTTTGGGAGTTCGCATTACTCAACTCCTGGCATCTTCGTTCCTTTTGAGAACGTTTCACATCATTGCAAGAAACAGAATTTAATTGAACAGGGAACAAAGCTTCATCTAGACAAGCTACAAAAAAAAATACAGAAAAGTAAAATGCATGCATTCAGAGATTAAAATAAGGATAGTGGTATACAGTGTCCAAGAAAATCACATCTCAATCCTGCACAGATATACCTCTTCTCACAATAGATTGATCAATCCATCTGCGGGTAACAATATGAATATAACCCCACCGTCGTGCAACCATGTACTTATCCCCTTGAGGAGCGTATTTACTGTCAAGGATCTAATGTTTCTCACAAGCAAGAGTAATATAAGAGAGAAAATTGACTATGACTGGGCTTTTCATATATTGCAAAAGACTAACAAAAATGGTACCTCATGACTTATCTATCTGTACTACTGAGAATCAATATACAGCAACTGAAATGTCAACTAAAGTATAAAAACATAGATTTGTGAAAGAAAAAAACGAAAAGAGGATATGTCTGAAATTAAATGACTGCACTTTTTGGTAAGATCAGCTGAATAAGAGCCACCATTGTCTATAATCAACTTCTCCATCTCCTTTCTCTCATCTGTCAAGTTTGACATTATATACTTTGATTACTAATTATTATGAGGGAAATAATTAGAAGTTACTGCAATAGAGGATCCAGAAGGCACACTAATTGCTCAAGATTACTGATTTCCTATGTCAAAAGGCTGGGCATAGGACATAGTTCTGAAAAACATGATTAACCATTACTTCATGACTACAATTAATTATTACTTATTTTCCTAATTTATAACCAGACTAGGTTGTTGTCTTAACAGATAAGATTTTTGCTAGGCATACCTGCAGGAATTCTTGTTACGCAGATAGTCAAACCACTGAAAGGAAGAATCCTATAAGCCTCTTGTGGCACAACACGATGCTCGGTCCAGCATTGCCTTAACCAGCTCATTGTGACAATAGGCTTCTTAAGGATGTTTAAGGCCCACTAGAAGACATTCACATCATAAAGTCCATTGTATGAAATATCAAATAAATTCAGGTACATATTAATAGTATGCAATACAAACAAAATAAGAAGTGAGGGGGAAAAGCTACTCTAGGAACATATATACTTGTAAAATTTAATATCTTATAAACGCTAAGTGGAAAATGAGAACTTACTAATCAATTAGAACAAACATTTTAACTGAGTAAATCAATACTTAGCAGCATTACCTTCTTAGTATTTGCATAATTAGAACATCATAAACAATTTAAATTTTACTTAGTTTGTGTCTAATGTAATGTGCAAGAAGAGCCCTTGTTCTTGCTAACAGCCAGTCTAGATTATGGTGGATATCTACCACTGGTAATATTCAGAGTAAAAAAACCTGTGGACTAAAACTAGGACCCTATTTACTTGGTAAGGATATGATAGAAAATTGGGAAATAAAACTAGATAAGGGATGGAGATACAGAAGACAAGGAAACAAAGATGCTTATTTTCTTGTTATTTAGTGGACAGTAAATTGGAGAGGAGCAAAGTGCTTCTTCCACTTTCCACTTTGGATGAACATAAAGAGAAAAGAAAGTTGAAATTTTCTATGTTAAGTTGATTGGCTGATCACTATTCTAAAAGCAAATCTTGTTAGGGAGGACACACATCTACAAATTTATATATTTAACACTTGCAAAGGATGGACCAACTGGAGTTAGTCGGATAAAGTCAGATGCCAGGGGTGAAACAGTTATATAATTGTTATTACACAGAGGAGAACCATGAAATAATCTATACAAGGCAGCAGCATGATACCCTATAATTTAAACACCAAATGTGGACTAACCTCAACTAAAATAGAAAACTGTTAACACTAAATCTCAAGTTGGATTAAAGATATTATCCATATCAAACTTATTCTATAAATTAGAAAAGAACTTAAAAAAGAAAAATAAGACTAAAAAAAGTTAGATTAAGACATAATGCAAATGGAGAAGCTTAAAGATGCCCCCAAGTTGATCTGTAAGGAGTTTACAGTTCATAACAATCTTTAAGGGAGAGATCTTTGAAGGATTAAGTTGATCATGATCTTCATGACTTGATATTATCTTCTTCCTTGACTCTCCCTTAAACAGAAGATACAAGGGAATAAAGTCTATGACAATAATATGATGATTTCGTAAGAGGTTGCAGAGTGAAATAAATATGTTAGGGTTCCATTAAGTACACTTGAGATTTGGAATTAATATTGAAAAAGAAATTGAGTGAAGTTTGATATTACACATCAGATTTTTATACATCTCAACTAAATTATGTGATTAATATGCCAGAGGAGGCTGAAAAGCTAAGAGCAAAACCAATTGACGCTCACATGGATTAGAATGTGAAATTGATACCAAGACAAGGGAGTTATTACCTATTCAAGGAAAGTACAAAAGGTTAGTTGGAAAGTTGCTACCTCATAGTCAAGAAACCTGATATCTTATTTACTGCAAGTGTGATCAGTCAATTTCTTGAGGCCTGTTAGGGTCATTAGACACAACTCTAAAGATTCTGTGATATATAAAAATTGCCTCAGCAAAAGTAACCAAGGTCCTATTCAAATTACGGGATATATTGATGCGGATTAGGCACACTCACCACAAACACAACATTTATGAGTTAGGAATGAATTAATTATCCTTTATGATATTAATCAAGGGATGCAAATACTATCAGCAGGAAAATAATAAATTTTAATTAATGCATATTGGTAATGAAAGGTTTATAGGGAGAGGGAGAGGGCTAACCCCAGCCTGCCTTTGTGTCTGCCCCTATGGATATCCTATCCAAACTATCTACATCAACCTACTATGTTCATTTAAGGCAAAATGATAACCTTGAAAGAGCAAGCAGGAAGTAGTTGTTACTAAGTCAGGAGGAAAGAAAGAATATCAAGCTATCACTCTAGCTGCATTTAAGTTTATCAGGCTCCAACAATTAATAATTGAATTAGAAAATGTTCCTATAAAGTTGATTAAGCTATAGTTACATGATTGTCCACATTTCTTTAAAACCAATGTCTTGGTAAGCATATAGAGAATAGTTATCACTAAAACATCACCTCATCTATAAGTTCCAAGGAGCAATTAGCAAGTTTGTTTAATAAAGCTTTAAGGTCCTAGACTTTGATACATTTGTAGCAAGTTGGGTTTTACAATATCACTGAACCAACTTGAGGGAGAATGTTTAGCAATAAACCTACTCGCAAATAAATATAACTTAAATGTAAACATACCAAGCTTAGGGTTGTAGAAATAAATGGTAATGAAGTAATACATAAAAGTAAAGGGGGCTATTTTAGGAACAACGCTAATAACTTTTCCAAATATTGTCAAATATTGATTGCTAGTTAATTAATTCAAGAAATTACATGATATATATAATTTTTTCACACAAGATATTGTACATCATTAATATTATTATAATTTTCAAAAAAGAAAGAGGCACAACATGTGCACCTACAAATACCCCTACATATGCATTGTGTAGTAATTTGTGGCTTGCATATGTTTTTAAGACCTTAGTAAACATTCATTGACAAGAAAAGGACTGACAGGGCCGAGCACAGCCTAGGCCCAATTGGCCCATTTTTGTGGTGTGTCACAAAAAGCCCAATCTATCACAGTTGTGCTAAGCACGAATCATGACTTTAGGGTCAGCCGTCCATCATAGGCACTAGCCTAGTTGAGTGATGCCTGATCCATAGGCCCTTATTTATTTTTCAATAATAATAATACTAATAATTTAAAATTTTAAAATAGAAAATTAGAAAATAAAAAATCATAGAAATATTTTTATCAAATAAATATATATCATGTTTTTTATTTTTTAGATATTTTTTTTCTTTTTTCAAATTTTTTCTTATTTTTTAGTATATGAGTTAGGCTAGACAAAGCTCGAAGCTAGGCTCGACACAGCCTAGCACTGAGTCGTGCTGCCCCAACCAAGCCCCACATGGCTCAAAACTTATCAAGTTCCATCAGACACAACATAGGCAAATCAGGTCGCAAGCAGCCCAACCCAATTGCCACGACTAGATTTTATCATAAAAACAATAGTAGAAATGGAGGTAGTTATAATGAACAAAGATGAACAAAAGTAGTTTTCGAACAATGTCTAGTACAA
This sequence comes from Zingiber zerumbet, assembly GCA_037833815.1. Lineage (NCBI taxonomy): Eukaryota > Viridiplantae > Streptophyta > Magnoliopsida > Zingiberales > Zingiberaceae > Zingiber > Zingiber zerumbet. The sequence goes on along the minus strand of JBBMJZ010000122.1, from coordinate 15,895,938 downwards.
GTCAAAAGATTATGTTAACTTGTGTAGCAACCTATGCAATAATTGATTATCCAAACTTATCCCAATTGTATCTTGAATGCTAGTCAGGGTAACCATAGTGAACATAAGATGGATATGAACTACGTCCGCATCATGATCTCCACCTCCATGACCTTGTGTAGCAGCAAGAGCTACTACTTCAGATGGAGACTAGCAGACAATAGATAAGGATGCAATAGTAGTGCAAAACACTCAATCCAAAGCTTAACAAAGATGTTATTGTGGCATCTATATGTACTGATAGAGTAAAGCATTGTGTGAGTTATCTAGGTGGGACAGGAATTGTACCACTTGAAGTTCTTCATGTTCACAGTTTAAAAATTGGGGATCCATGGCGACTGAATAATATATAGTTGATTCATCCCACTAACCTGGGAGAGTGGCAAAATATTCGTTTACTAAATGACTCTCCTTCTAAGTTAAAAAAACAGACAGTTATGAGGGAGGAACACAGCATACACATGGTCATGCTTATAATCTAAACCATGCTAGCGGAGCAACATGGAGAAAATGACACTGGAAAATTGATTACAGCATAAAAAACAATATTAAATGGCTACTGAATAAACAATTAAATAACATAATGCAAACAACTAACAAATTTTATGGCAGTGCGAATGAGCATAAAATAAAGAAAAGGGAAAGAAAAGAAAAGAGCAGTGGCAAAACCTGAACAAAAAAACTTATTTTCACATATCAAATAAAATTATTAAAGAAATGTGATTTTAGAGCATACTTTGTACTTAGCAGCCAATACATTCTTTACTATGACAAAATTGACATCCTGAGATGCCTTTGTATGCAATACCCCTCCCATAGCAGTAACTAGCTGCTCAATCTGAATCTGATGAAACAAATAGGAAGATATAATGCAACTTGATAGTGGATAACAAATACTCTTAGAAACTTGGAATATAAATAGCAAATCCACAGTAATATTTAATCTAAAAAGAAAAGGAGAGAGAGAGTATATGCCGTTCAGCTAGATTATAAGCATTATAACCTGGTATAGTTTTAGTGAGAGAAATTCTGAAGTTCAGTACACAAGGTCAGCACAATCCAATGTAAATATACCAGTCCAATCAAGGGCCACATGATACATGGAATGTTGTATCCGAGATTTTCCTAATTTTATATCATTTATCAATTTCATTGCACAAATGTGCAGTGAGGTCAGAGACTATTTATTGATGTATGGAACACCAGATAATTGAACCTAACTTTAACATTGGCAAAGATTCAAAGTTAAGCTATGTTGTGATCTAACAAACTTGAATAAGTGTACAGGTTAGCTCAACAAAGGAAGACCTAATAAATCAAGTTGACTAGATACTAAGCAAAGAAAAGCCCTAATAGGTCAGCTAAACCGAATACTAGGTGGAAGACTTGGCAAATTGAGAACACTAGGCGGAAAGTCTAGACAGGTCAGTGGACTGGACGTCTAGCAGGTCGATGGGTCAGCGACCGAACATTGAATCAGATGTTTGGCAAGAAGTCCAAACAGACCTACAGGATCAGATGTTTGGCCAGTTAGCTAAATTCTCCTTAGTGGAGAGGGTAAGGACGCGTTCCCGTTAAGGGAACAATAGGCATCGATCGGACTTAAGGGTTTCACGAGAAATCCTAAGTCGAGATCGAGATAGTAAGAACTGCCCAAATCTACTACTTTTCATATTATTATGTTAACATTGTCATGCAAGGAACGAAACTTAAAAGTTGTCGGAATCAATGGACTCCGGGGGCCCGGAAGGGATCTAGGAGACCGGAGGTCCGAGCGCCCCTAGTGGATCCAGGTGCTCGAGCAATTCGAAACCACACATCCAGATGAGGTGGCACGCCCTGGTTGAGCGACACACATAAACTTCTAGGTGCCCGAGAGGGATCTAGGCGCCAGGGAAGGGATAAAGTCAATGTGGAAAATGTTGGTCAAAGCCTCATCCAGATAATGCCATGATAGCTGTTCAAGCACTCGGAAGAGATTCAGGCGCTCAGAGATGGCTAAGTCACATAAGGCTTCAAATTAGATAGGTCAGGCTCAGATCATCATTGTCTACCCCTTCTTCCAAGTGCTCCACTCACCAAAATACTGCTTCAATAACCGCGCTTTCCTTTGATTCTTAATTGTTAGTAAAAGTTGTGTTTTAGTTACTGTCTTTCGTACTTGATTTTGAAAGGGGGCGTAAACATGTTACCGTCCCTTGACTTTTATAAAGACAGGTCTCTTTCTCGTTGTGATAGAGAGACTAATAGTGAATTACCCATCATAAGTGATTAACAATCGCGAGTCTTGGACTAGCAGCCATTGGACTATGAACCAAGTAAAAAACAAAGTTGTTTTTATATGTTTGATTTATTTTTGCTACTATCTTTTAAATGAGTTTTTGAAGAACGACAGTTAGCGAAATGCGTTGTTGTTCACCCCACCCCCCAGCGCTTTCTCAATCATACAATTGGTATCAGAGTGGGGCGCTCTGAATTGGTGCAACCACCATTCAAGCAATTTATTTTTTGCTTGTTTTTTCATTTTTCTTATTTCTTTCTTCCACACTACTAATAAGACCAAATCTTGGTACAATTTTCTTCATTTATTTTTGAATGCAAGATCTATTTTGATGGCCCATCAAGAAGGCTACAACACAGCTCGACTGCCTCTTTTCTCCGACTAGGACTTTGGCTACTAGAAGGGTCGGATGGAGAACCACCTCAAAACTCAGGTGGAGATGTGGATAGTGATTCAAACTAAATATACTATTCCCACTGACGGAGGAGTCCCGCAACCCAACGACAAATGGGACCAACCAATAAAAAAAATCGAGGCAACACTAAAGCAACTCAAACTCTACAATGCAGCTTGACAAAGGAAGAACTCAACCGAGTCGAACCATTCATCAGCGCAAAGGACCTTTGGGACAAGCTAGTTAGCTACATAAAGGGATCTCCGACACCAAAGTAAGCGTGATTTAATTTTGAATGCACTGTGCAACATTAAAATGCAAGAAAGTGAGTCGACAAGTCAGCTTCACACCTGCACCCAGGACCTCCTCAATGGACTTCATGCAATCAAACAGCAAGTGGAGAACCACGACATAATACGGTATGCACTCAAAACCTTTCCTCAAAATGCCTTATAGGCATCTATGGTAGATGCCTACAAGGTTTCCAATGATCTTTCAAGCATTAGGTTAGATAAATTGTTTTCTGAATTTGAGCTTCATGAACAGACTAATGCATGCTCAGTAGAGAAAAGAGTTGCTTTGTTTGCAAGAAAAATCAAGAACAAGGAGTCAAAGCTCAAGTCTAGAATCAAACCAAAATCCGAAGATGAATTGGGAAGATGACGAAACCACCTTTGAATTAATCAACTTGGACTGAAAACTTTTCAAGAAGAAGAAGGGCTTCACAAATCGGGAAATCAAAAAGGTGATCTAAACTAAAGAGAAGAAGTCTGAGTCCAACCGAACCACAAAACTCAAGTCCGAGGCGATCTGCTACAAGTGCAATCCTTCCGGCTAAATGCCCAAACACTAAAGAAACCAAGAAGCGACAAAAGAAGAAAGCCCTCAAAGCAACTTGGGACGAGTTATCTTCAGAGGAAACAAATGAAGAAGAACGAGTTCAAGCAAGCTTCCTAGCATTACTAGCAAGAGATCAACTGGCCTAGACCAAATCCGAACCCGAGTCCAAGACTGAATCCGCAGCCGAGTTCGAGTCAAGCCACGGATTCGTATCTAGTTCAAAAGGTCCAAACTATATTGTAAGTTCTACCTTAATTGATAAGTTGTATGATATGGATTTATATTTAACTAGAAAACTAGCTAAGTCTAATGTTTGGGTTATGACATTCATTAAGGAAGTCGAATCCTTTAAGGAGAAAACTAACTCAAGTTCCTCAACTGATCATGTTCAAAAGGGCACCTCAACTCAAGTCCAACGGCTTGAGGAAGAGAATTCTCTCTTAAAAAGTTAAGCTAAGGAACTAAAAGGCTAGTTGGAACAGTTCACATTGGGGTCCAAGTATCTTGACATGATGCTTGAAACTCAACAAGTCATATACAACAAGTCCGGACTTGGATTCAAAGCCAAGACTCAATATAGATCATACATGTTTTTAATGAATTGGTCTACTAGAAACCAAATCCAAAGGTCCCTAAGTGAAGCTTGATTAATCAAATTGGACCAAATCAATATTGGATTTCCAAGAATCAAATTTACTACCTAGATAAACCATATCAAGGTGGTTCAGGGGGAGCTGATAAAAAAATAATTTTTCCTTCTAATGCATGATTGTTTGATTTACTGCTTTAATGTTACATGCCTAGTTTATTTATTGATTAATTTAGAACAGTTAGATAAGGACTTCGGCTTGCTTGACACTTGTCACATAGTACTAGAGTGGGCGAAATGATAATACGTTAGGGAAATTTGGTCCAAGTAATCAAGTGGGATAAGAAATACCCTATTTGGTTTGCTTAGCTAAGTGAAACTAACTGAAACTACCTCGCCACATCATAAACTAGTTAAACCACAATTTTTCAAGAAGTAGGTTTAGTGTATAATTTCTTAAAAATGTTGTCTAAGAAAGTGGTCATTGCTTCAATACCCAAAAAGGTCTTTGTGTCTCACCAAAAGCTAATTTTTGAAATGTGCACTTAACTAACTGACAGCTAAACTTGAATCTAACACAAAGTCAACCAACCCTTAAAATTCAAACTAAACTAATAAAGATAAAAGGAAAAACATCTCACATCTATAAGACTACACTAATTGAAAATCTAGAAATTGGTGAGATGAATCTAGGGCTTAATTAGAAATTAACTTTATTAATTAAATTAATCTAATCAATTAACTAAAAATTAATTTAATTAATCTAATTCATTTAATTAAGCCAAAAAAACATTTTAATCCAATTATTTAATCCTAAATTAATTTAAAACCAAACTTAATTAAACTCTAAATAAACATAACTTAATTAATCTTAATAATTTTGATCATAAATATAACTATAATGTTAATTAATCTAATTAATTCGAAACTAATTTTAAATCCTTAATTATGCTTAATTAATTAAAACTAACTTAGACTAAATTAATTAAACAATCAAACTTAATAATTCTCAAACTTAATTTAATTTACTTAATACGAAGTTAATTATTCAAATTAATTTAATTAAAAAATAATTAATCAGAATTAATTGATTCCAACTTAATCAAATTAAAATTCAATAAGTTTAAGACTTACTAATTGAAGTTAATAATTCTAACTTAGTAAATTCATAATATACTTAATTAAATAAATTTAATTTATTATAGTAACTTAAAACTTAATTAACCTAAAATTAATTAATTTAATTATTTAAATATGGAAATCAATTTAACCTAAAATTTTAGGTGGCGTTTGGTTTATGGGTTTGGGAATGAGGGAATAGATTCATTCGCAAACCTTGTATTTGGTTGATGGGAATGAAATTAAGATTTTGGAATGAAACCCAAAAACTTGGATATGGATGAAACCCACCTCCTCCCTTGGGTTTTGATGGAATAGGAATGTGAATTAAGTTTTGGACAAAAATACCCTTAGTATATTTGTTCAATTTTTCTTTCATTTCACAATCTCTCTCTTTGTTCTCTCTCATCATATTTTCTCTCTCCTTATTCTATCATCACATTTTCTCTCTCCTCATTCTCTCTCATCACATATTCTCTACCATTTTCTCTCTATATTTTCTCCCATCACACACTCTCTCTCCTTATTTTCTCTCTCTTCATCTCTTCCATCACACTTTCTCTCCCATTACACTCTCTTTTCATTTTTTTCATCATACTTTCTCTCTCCTCAATCTCTCTTACCAAACTCTCTCTCCTCATTTTCTCTCATCACACTTTCTCTCTCATCATACTTTCTCTCTCCTCAATCTCTCATTTTCTCTCAACACACTTTCTCTCTCTTCATTTTTCCCCACCACTCTT